>JAECWU010000139.1:0-110082 GCA_018150985.1 Chymomyza costata | reverse complement strand
CATTTTTGCTAAAAACTAGTTTTATTTTTAGATCTCAAAGAAATCAAAAGAATTTTTACTTTTTTTTTATGTTTTATGTTTTTAAGTTTTGAGTCTTAAATCAAATGAATTGTTTCTTAATCATTATGTTTTCTTTTATTAAATTTTGAATCAAATGAATTATTCGTTTTCTTTTAAGTTTTGAATTTTTGTTTCCGTTATTATGAAATATGGAAATGAATTTGAGTGAATTTTGTATAAATATTCTTTTTTTATATAGGTTTTCATGTCTGTAATTATGTTCGGCTTAAACTTGCTAGCGCCTACCGTTTTAGTGCGATTAATCGATTTCTTTTGAGAATCGATCGAAAAAATCGACTCCAAAATCGAAGATCGAGCTCAGCTCTACAGCCAACGTCGCCAAAATTACGCAAAATACAAAAAAATTAATAATACATACAAACTTGAAAATACGTACAATATCAAAAAAGTCCAGACTACTTAATAATTATATTTACAGTATGTAATGCTTAAACTGCTTGTGAATTATAAGCACTTTATGAAAAAAAAATTCATTGCGTGCTCCCACTTATTACAGTTGTGCAAATTGGATTGGAAGAAAATACAATTTTTTATTGAATGATTTTTTAGAAAAAGGAAGAAATGCACGAGCGACTGTAATCAATTTTCTTTGTGATTATTAAATTTTATTAGATATACATACATTTAAAACACTAGCTAACAATGGATATTAAATAATATATTATACATTTCTTTAAGGAGTTTGTTTTCCATGCTACATGAGATTTACACAGTTTTAATTTTAATACACTATTGGACTATTTATATATTTTGCTGTGCGTGGGCATTGCTAGTACTGTAGTTATTGAATATATTATTGTAAAATGTATTTAAATGAATATATATATAAATAAATAATAATTTTATTAATTATTCTTGATTCGCTGGAAGGATTAAAAGTAATAGTATTTAAATTTATATTATAGCACCGAATAAAGATTTTTTAAATTTCATAGCAAAACAAAAAATTTTTTAATGTCATAGTAACTTGTTTCGCGTATACCCAGAAAATTATTGGGCCTGTTCCGGTGTTCACTTTTAAGCAAATATTAATTTGTACTTTTTAGTATAGGGTATAATATATTACTACATGCTATGAGGAATTTTTGTTTTAATATTAATAAACTACATTAATTTATATATAAAGGAAAATATATTTAACTTTATATAATTCGTTGCTATGTTTTAAAAGGCATCGATAGCTTAATGCCATATGGTGTTACCAAACAATTACGTGAACAGGGGTGGTTTGCTTGTAAAACTGCTTTATAAAAATCGAATACACAATTTTTGAAACAAAGTAATCTGTGAAAAATAAGTATTCCCTTCAAATTTGTTTCAGAATGTGTTAAGCTGAGAAAAATAATTTTTTAGTTCATTCTCTGCTGGAAGCTCGAAGTGAAAACATCGTTTGGCTCTAAATAAAATAAATTTTATTTTCCATTTCCTTTTACAGGCTAATGTAAGTAAAAAAAAAGTGTACATACAAAATTTTAAATAATCAAAATATATTATACGCATCCATAAGAAAATGTGTGCATCTGAGCAAGAGAAAACATCCCTTTGCTACTGTAGCGAGAGCGAGAAAGCATACGGGTGGGCAAAAACAATTTTTTTTATCTGTCTTGCTGTGCATTTTGTATGTTTTTTTTGAAGTAAAACTTAGGTGGCATTATGCATTTTTGGGCATTGTGTATTTTTGGGCATGAATCAATGCGTGAATGAATAATGCGTGAACGAATGAATGTGAATTTCTATGGGAGTAACTTTGAAATTTGTTAAACGAAAAAAACGTTAGCTGCTTTTGATTTTCTCTTTCGCATTGCGACGTTGACGTTGTGTTGGTGGTCATGACTCATGAGTCATGGCTTCGCTTCTTGTTGAGAGAGCCAACTGTGGTCATGGTAAAGAGAAGGGAGTAAAGCGGCCGCGGCTGGTCACCTAAAGCACGCAGCCCATGTGTATGTGTGTAAACGAAAGAATTGTTTTTGTATGCATTGCGTGAACACAACACAGCGACATACATACATACAAGTGCCAGTGCCAGTGCTTGCCATTAGCTTGTGTGCCAGCTCGTATTTTTGCTTGCTTCCCTCTCTCTCACTTTTTGTTACTCTCACAGAAATGCCGTGGCCTTGGTGTTGTTTAGTGGTTGGCTACAAAATAAGATCGCGCTGCGCAAAGAACGATTTAGAAGTAGGCGCGGGGAAGGTGATAGTTGCACGAACAACAAAGTCAAGCAGCATTGCATGACAGTTACATTGTCTAATTCTCTCTCTATTTCTTTTTATGCTGACACCGACAAGTGCAGACGCGTTTTTGTTATCAAGGTGTTGTGCATAATATAAAATAAATGCGGGACCAAAGCAAAGAAATTTTCAACGAGGAAGATCCCGTCGAAAAAAATTAGGTAATTACACTTTTAATGGATTTTGAAATGGAAGCAATATATGAATATATAAAAAGTGAGTGAAATTAATTAATTCATTTCAATAAAAACACAAACTTAGGCGACGCCAGTCATGAAATTATTTCTGTATACTTATATTATTAATATTGGCTTAACAAAATACATTTCTTGCTTTTCAGATATTTTGCACCAGGGGAAACAACATGTGTGTTTGTAATTTAGTAAAACGTGGTTGTGCAGTTTTTTATATATGTTCTTTTTAATACGTGTTGTTTCTTTGACTGTTCCTTTGAGAGTGTTTTATGTTAAGTTTACATTTTGTCTTACACCTTAGTTACATGTTGTGGGAGATAACTGTTACCATTAACATTATAGTGCTGGGAAAGGCTTACATATATTGTGTTTAACAACAATTAGCTTTTAACAGACAATAGGCTAGATCAATATAACATTTGGTGTTCTGTTACAATTTAATGTTGCTGTTATTGATGGTACTAGTTTACAATTTTATGGTTTTGTTATTTGTTTATTGTTGCTGCCTTTCTCCTCAAACATCCTTCCGCCGTTGAAAGGATTAACTTTCAATTACAATCGAAAGGCAGAGGAGCTATCTTGTGGATTGGCCTGCGCAGTGTGGCCTTTTGTGTTTTCAGGTCCACCACGTGGACTCTTCCGTCTTGACCTGGAATTGCTGCGGTAACTCAAGCGAGGAGCCATTGTTGAGGTGGGGCGTTGTCCTCGTGCACCAGTACCAATTGCCCAACCTTGATATTTGGCTGTGGGCAAGTCCACTTTGTTCGTTGCTGTAGAGTGTGAACGTAGTCACGGCGCCATAAGTTCCAAAACTGATGCTTGAGAAATGTTACTCTTTGCCAACGGTCCAAGTAGTTCAACTGTTTTGTTGTGTCTGCAGTTGGTGCATAGAGTATAACGCATCAGGTGCTGCCACAAGTGGAGATCCAATCAATAAATGAGCTGGAGTTAGTGCAGTACCGTCATTTGGGTCATCCGATGCTGGTGCCAAGGGCCTCGAATTGAGCGTAGCTCGACTTCAGTAAGAACAGTGAGCAGTTCTTCGTATGTTAAATTGGCTTCAGCAACGTTCTTAAGCAGTAGCGTTTTGGTAGACTTAACGGCCGCTTCCCACAAGCCACCGAAATACGTAGTCATAAAGGGACCACAGAAATCAACTCCTGTTATCAAAAATGGGCGCTCTCCGTTGAGACGGTCAAATGGCAAGTTGCCCATAATCTGGTTCATGAGACGCGGCTTGTAGTGGAAGCAGTGTGTACATGAGCGTACAACCTTTCGGATAAGGTCTCTGGCGTTTATTACCCAGAGCCTTTCACGCAGTAGCGAAAGCATAATTTTTTGACCAGCATGTAGATTGCTTCTGTGCAAAAACTCTACATACAGTCGAGTGAAACGATTATCTCGTGGTAGAAGTGCTTGGTATTTGGCAATCTACCACCTACTCTCATCACAGTAATTGTTTTGTTGTCAATTTGCAATTCTTGCAAAAAGGGTGCGAGGCTTTGCATGCTCGACTTTAAACTCCTTTGTTTGCGTATTAACGAGATTTCTTCGTCGTATGCTGATTGTTGTATGTGTGATACTATTCGCCAAAATGTCGCTGTTAGCTCAGTTGCTGGTATGTGTAAGATTGCATCTGCAGTCAGTTTCCGATTTGGTGATATTCCGTTGAGGATGCGATAAACGTATGATACAATGCGTAGTATTTTTATATAGTACGATGATCGTTGTATAATGTCGTCAACCATTGATGTAAACGATGGTGCCTTGCAACATATTGCAACTGCTCTAGCACGAACTTCGATAGGCGGTTGTTCAAGCTCTTTAAGTTGAGGTCATTCGTCTGATGGGTGTTGTAAAAACTCAGGTCCTTGAAACCACATGCTTGCTTGAAGATCCTTTGCAGTACATCCTCGTGATAGAATGTCTGCTGCGTTTTTTGCAGATGGGACGTGGCGCCAGTCTACATCCGTTATGTTTTCTTGAAGCTCCGATACTCGATTTGCGACGAAGCAATTAAGCTGCGATGAGTGCATTTTAATCCACTGTAGAACTATTTTGGAATCTGTCCAGAAATAGGTTTTGTTAGTATATGGTTCGAGTTTATGTTTAATTTTTCTAAATGTTCTGTCTAATAGCAAGGCGGCACATAGCTCTAATCTGGGAAGTGACTGAGCCTTGAGTGGAGCTACTCTAGATTTGGCTATTAACAGATTGACACATGTAGAATTGTTGCTATGGGTGCGAATGTAAATGCAACATCCGTATGCGCGTTCGGATGCGTCCGCAAACCCATGTACTTCGCTTTTACGTTCAAGCGTTGTACAAACGTAACGTGGAATTTTGATTTTCGACACGTTAAGCAGATCAGTCTTAAGCTCGAACCACTTTTGTAATAACTCATTGGGTAGAGGCTCGTCCCAACTGAGTTTCTTGAGCACGAGGTCTTGTATAAAGATTTTGTAGCGGACTATGACTGGATTTATTAGTCCCAGGGAGTCGAAAAGTTTTGATACGGTTGATAGTACCGATCGCCTTGTTTCTCTTTCAGTTTTGTGTAAGTCATAGTTGAACAAAAATGTATCTTTTGACGGTTGCCATGCTAGTCCTAGCGTTTTTATTGTATCTTGTTCATCCAGCTGAATAGGAATTTCATCTGCTGGTGATGCTACGATGTATGACGAGTTACTATTAAATTTAGTCATTGTCAGGCTTGCCTTTTCAAGTAGTTTGATCAGCTGATCCTTTTTATGCTGCAACTCTTCTATATTGTCCGCACCTGTTAGCAAATCATCGACATACAAATCTGTTCGCAGTACCGAAGCGCCAGTTGGCAAATAAATCTGCTAAGTAAAATAAGCTACGTATTGCAAGGAATGGCGCAGCTGATGTGCCGTATGTAACCGTGTTTATTTGATAAGTTTGCAGTATGTCGTTTGTATTATCTCTCCAAAGTATCAATTGAAACTGTCGGTCTTGCTCATCAATCTCAAATTGCCTGTACATTTTTGTGATGTCACCAGATAGTGCGAATCGATGTAGACGAAATGTAAGTAATGTTGTGATTAAATCCTGCTGGATTGTTGGACCTGACATTAGCAATTCATTTAATGAAATGCCTGATGTTGTCTTGGCGGATGCGTCAAATACTACGCGAAGTTTTGTAGTAAGACTTTGAGGCCGTAGTACGCAATGATGCGGAATAAAGAAATGTGGCTGGCACAGATCTACGTTGTGTATGGGTGACATATGACCTTGTGTAACATATTCGTTCATGAACTGTGTATAAGATTTTTTTAAGACTGCGTCGTTATTTAGCTTGCGCTCTAATAGAGCAAATCGTCTTAGCGCCATGTCGTATGACTTTCCTAACCCTTGAGGTGACTCCTTAAACGGTAGGCGAACCTTCATGCGGCCTTCTTGAGAGAGCGACACATTTTTAACGAAGTGGTCCTCACACTTTTGTTCATCATCAGTAAACTTGGAAGGCGAAGTTGTGTACTCTTCAACTTCCCAAAAGCGGTGAATTAGCTGGTCAATAGATAACTCTTCCTTTACTATGTTGCATCGGTAACTAGCATTGTTTGATTTGTTGCTTATGTTTCCGCCAACTATCCAGCCATACGCTGTGTCGATAAGGCTTGGCATATTGGGAGCAACGGAATACTTGCCACCACGAATAGCCTCAAAAAACCCTTCAGTGCTAATTAGAATGTCGATTTTATTAGGCATATAAAATTGAGGGTCGGCTAGAACTATGCCGTCAGGAAGCTTCCAATCTGAAATGTCGATTGTCTCATGTGGTTGTTTGGCACAAATTTTTTTGATTAGCAAAATTAGATGACCATTCAAAATCGGTCACTTTAGACTTTAGGGTAGCAAATACGTTAAAGTTGATTTGTTGTTGAATATCAGAAACGCCACTAATAGATTGTGAAACGCGAGCTTTATCTAAATGCAGTCGCTTAGCAGTTTCTTCGGTAATTAAGTTAACCTCCGAGCAAGAGTCTAACAATGCGCGAACCAAGTGATATTCGCCACATTTGTCTTTAATTTTAACTAGAGCGGTGGGAATTATCCCTCTCTTAACGGTGCGCGATAAGAGTGTAACTTGGGGTTGAGTTTGTTGTGCCACTGGTGGACTGTTCATGGAACCACCACGTTGATCAGTGTTTGTTAGAAGCGCTCCTCTTGCAGTTTGATTGAAACTGTGCAAGAGCGAGTGATGTGCTGAACGGCAAACCCTGCATCGAGATTTAGATTGGGAATCCTTAAAAGCGTGATCGTTGCGTAGGCAATTGTAACAAAGGCCTGCTTTTTTAACATGTTCTTTTCGTTGGTTCAACTGTAGATTTGCGAAGGAAGAACATTTAAAAATGTAGTGGTTAGATGACTTGCAGTATGTGCAAGCTAAGCTTGTTGTAAGAAACGATTTGTGATTTGAGACTTGATGTGACTTGCGTTTATCATAAGAAGTGAATTGAGAAATACTCCTAGAACGACCTTCTAAAAACTGACAACGGTTTGTCAGAATTTTCGAACACTCATCCCAAGTAATCAATTTTTCAAAAACTTGTTTTTCATCATAGTGCAGTCTAGTTTCTGCATCCACTTTGCTGAGCAATATGTAAATTATTATTGCGTTCATTATTTGGTCTGCAGTTCCTAAGGATAGTAGCGAACCTCGTATAGCTGAAGTAGAATCGATTAATTTCTGCAACGACACAGCATCTGGTTTGCTCATGGCTGGCAAATTAAACAGGCTTGATATGTAATCAAGAAATATTAACACATCGTTGTCATAACGATCCTTTAATCGTTTTAAAACCTCCTTGTAGTTCCCTTCAGTTACTTGGTATGCCAGTACTACCTCAAGTGCAGGCCCTGATAAGCAATTAAGTAGATATTTGAACTTATCAATTTGAGAAATTAGTTGATCGCTGTCCACTAAGTTGGTAAACGCACTCATAAAGCGATTGTAATTGGCGTAGGTGCCATCAAACTGCGGTAGTTTGAGATTAGGTAAACGTGTGTGATGTACAGATGCTGAACTTAAAGTTGTATTTAAAAAACTTGACTCGTTGGTGCTGCTACGACGCTTCTTGTTAATCGACGACATTAATAAGGCCTTTGTAGAAATCTAACACTTCTCGATCTCTGCCCTACCATTGTCAGCATAGTTTAATTCCTCTATTTGTGTCTGAATTTGACAAGCTTGACGAAAATAAGAATCCAAAATTTGAATATTGCATTCGAGAACAGCAACATCTGCACTTTCGGTATCAACTTTTATTCTTGCATTTAAGTTGTTTATATTTTTTAGTGCGATTGTTCGTTGCAAACGTAGCTTCACTAATTTCGGTTCATTAGGTTCCACTGTACTAGCTTTGTCAGTTTGACTCATGATGGACCGTGCATATGTATTTAAGAAAAGGCAAAAAGCAAACGATGAAATATAAACCAACAATAATATGCAGCAGCAGAATCCCTTTGTACGTGGCTGTACTTAGGCAACGTTATAAAAAGAGCACGAAAAGCGATGGCAAGTATTCACACAACAACAACGTTCTAACTGTAATCAGAAACGACACCAACGTATGAAGAGAGCAATAAAGACAACTGTAAAATTCCAAATTCCCAACTGTAAAATACAACAGTAAGCGAACAACAACAGCGCTTGCCTTGCACTGTTATGTGTATGTGTATGTGTACATAAGCATGTATAAATGTAACTGTTTTTTCACCGTTGACTGCTCGATCAGTGCAAATACATAACCCAAATTGGCGCGCTTGGCCGTTGCATGTATATATATGTATATGTTAAATTTCGTATGTACGAATGTATGTAAGTTGGACAGTGCCTTTAATTTTCACATATACTATATGAATGAATGTATATAAGTTTCAGTTTGGTTATGTACTCACTGCGCAGCCCTTGCGTTTATGTACATATGTGTTTGTATAGTTACTGTGTGTGTGAAAGTGTGGTTTGGCACTGGCGTTTTCCCAACGTCGCGGTCGCCAAAATGTTCCAGACCTAGCTCTGGAGGTCGATTTCCCAAAACGTTTGAATTTTAGTGTGTTTGTAATTTAGTAAAACGTGGTTGTGCAGTTTTTTATATATGTTCTTTTTAATACGTGTTGTTTCTTTGACTGTTCCTTTGAGAGTGTTTTATGTTAAGTTTACATTTTGTCTTACACCTAAGTTACATGTTGTGGGAGATAACTGTTACCATTAACATTATAGTGCTGGGAAAGGCTTACATATATTGTGTTTAACATCAATTAGCTTTTAACAGACAATAGGCTAGATCAATATAACATTTGGTGTTCTGTTACAATTTAATGTTGCTGTTATTGATGGTACTAGTTTACAATTTTATGGTTTTGTTATTTGTTTATTGTTGCTGCCTTTCTCCTCAAACAATGTCTACATCAAAAGTTATGTGGCTTCAAAAAATTCAAAGTGTCGGAATAATTTGTATACTCTGTGTACATGCATACAAGTCCCAGTGTGCATGCATTAGCTTGTGTGCCAGCTCGTTTTTTTGCTTGCTTCCCTCTCTCTCACTTTTTGTTACTCTCACAGCAATGCCGTGGCCTTGGTGTTGTTTAGTGGTTGGCTACAAAATAAGATCGCGCTGCGCTAAGAACGATGTAGAAGTTGGCGCGGGGGAGGTGAGAGTTGCACGAACAACGAAGCCAAGCAGCATTGCACGACAGTTACATTGTCTAATTCTTTTCTTTCTCTATTTCTTTTTATGCTGCTTTCTTACGCACTCAGCGTAGAGGAATTACTATTGATTTAGTTCTATTCGCACTACTTATAGTACAGTAAAAATAGGTTTTGACCCGGAAAAAATTGCACACTGGAATTTCTCTTGCTTAATGTATTAAGGACCATCCAAAAAGTCTAAAACCAATTTGGAGACCTCCTCCCCCGTAGAGTTTTCCGTTATTTTGATATATGTTTGAGCCCATTTATCTCGAAATCTATAAGCCGTACATAAAAATTTCCAAGGCAGAAAACACATGCATGTGTGCGTGATTTTTGTACTGAACTACTCTCAGCAAATTCTCTGGCGTTGCTATGTTCTTGTTGCAAAGCATGGTAGAATTATACAGGTAAGCTATTCACTGCACTGAAACCTTATTTTTAGTCTGAGCGAAAAAGTGAGAGAGTGAAACCACCCCCATTGCTGTTGTTGTGCGTAGGCAAGCATATTTAAAATTTTATTTTGTTCTGATGGTTGCAACTAGAGTGGCTTATTTTTTACCACTGCACAAAATTACGGTAAATGCTGAAAAACTATGCGCAGAAACAACCTTTCTCGTGTTAAATATCAACGAAACTAAAATAAGGTTTGAATTGCGAAAATTTTTCGGGAATAGCTTACCTTGTTTATTCTACCATGGTTGCAAAGCAACAGACACGAAGTTGCTTGTGCATGACTTCGGCTCTTGCTTAGAGCGCGTGCTTGCTCTCACAATGCTAAAGCACTCCAGCATTAGTATGCCGTGGCTTTGGTGCTGTGTGGCATATTTACTACAGGTAGCATACTCCCGCCGAAGGCTCTAACGAATATTACCAATTTTTAGGTTCGTTGCGACTGCACGTGAGGAGGGTTGTTTACGCGCATCGGGTGCGAGCAACAGATACAATTTTTGTTTGTTTCCTTGAATCAGTTTATGTTTAATTTGCTACAAGCTAAGATCGCGCTACGCAAATTATTGATTTTAAAAAGGAACAAATGTTCAAAGAGGAATGTTAAAATGAGCGGCGCGATCTAAGCTTGTAGCCAACTTAACATAGACTGATTTTGTGTTTTCTGCCAAACAGGCACCAACGCCAAAAAGCAAGCACGCTCTCTAAGCAAGAGCCGAAGTCATGCACAAGCAACTTCGTATCTTTTGCTTTGCGACGTCAGCTTCGAAACACGTCACAGCGGCAGAAAATGTTCAATACAAGCGCAAAAAAAAATGCATATGTATATTTTGCCGACCACTGCTTTTAAGTCATCCCGTACCATGAAAAAAAAGAATTGTTTTTGTATGCATTGCGTGAATACAACACAGCGACATACATACATACATACAAGTGCCAGTGTTTGCCATTAGCTTGTGTGCCAGCTCGTATTTTTATTTGCTTCTCTCTCCTCTCTCACTTTTTGTTACTCTCACGGCAATGCCGTGCCTTGGTGCGTTTGTTTTGATTTTCTTTTTCGCATTGATGAATTGACGCTGACGTTGTGTTGGTGGTCATGACTTCGGCTCTTGTTGATAACGCCGAAAAACGTTCGTTTCATTTCGTTTGTATAAAAACAATTAACTAAAAAATATTAGTTAATCCAACACCTTTAATATAAAACTGTGAAAATGCTACATCAGAAAAAATAAAATATGCATAGAAATTATAATTTGACGTGTTCTATCTTTTTGCTATACATTTACCAAAAATTGACATCACATATGTCAGATATCTCTCTGGAACGAGAATTCCTTCACATTCATTATTATTATAATATATAATTGATTGTTAAGATACCGTTTGAACTCCAAAGTAATGTTAAGACGGCTAAACTAAAGAAAAAAAAAAGATGGCGTACGTTAAAGTCGGGCGCAGACGACTTTGGGATACCCTGTACCACCAAATTGCAATTAATTCCGACACATTGCTTAAAACCTTCAAAAGATATTTTATTCGGCAAATTTGGTTACAATGTTTTCATAAAAAAAAGAAATCAGTCGAATCTTGCACCAAAAATTTTTTTGTCCGATCGGTCCTATGGGGACTATATGATATAGTCAACCGATTTTGATCGAATTTAGTACACTGATTGGGAACTATAAAAAACTTCCGATTGCCAAATTTGGTTCCGATATCTTCAAAACCAAACGAAACACAACGAATTTTGTAAAAAAAGCGTTTTTTTGACCGATCGTTCCTATGGGAGCTATATGATATAGTCAACCGATTTTGATCAAACTTGGTGCAGTGCTTGGGTACTCTAAAAAACTTCTTAATGCCAAATTTGCTAACAATATCTTTACAAACAAACGAAACGCAACGAATTTTTTACAAAAAACCATTTTTTGACCGATTGGTCCTATGGGAGCTATATGATATAGTCAACCGATTTTGATCAAATTTGAAACAGTGCTTGGGTACTCTAAAAAACTTCTTAATGCCAAATTTGGTTCCGATATCTTCAAGACCAAACGAAACACAACGAATTTTGTAAAAAAAGCGTTTTTTTGACCGATCTTTCCTATGGAAGCTATATGATATAGTCAACCGATTTTGATCAAACTTGGTGCAGTGTTTGGGAACTCTAAAAAACTTCCTCTTGCCAAATTTGGTTACGGTATCTTCACAAACAAACGAAATACAACGAATTTTAAACAAAAAACATTTTTTCGACCGATCGATCCTATGGGAGCTATATGATATAGTCAACCGATTTTGATAAAATTTGGTACAGTGCTGGGGGTCTCTAAAAAACTTCCGATTGCCAGATTTGGTTATGATATCTTCATAAACAAACGAATTATCCATCTAAAACTTTTGCTTTTTTTCGAGGTCCTCTGAAACACCCCTATGGGAGCTATATAATGTAATCCCGATATCAAAAAAATAAAATAAACTTGTCTCCTATGGATTAATAAGGGATCTTATCTGGAAGTTTGGTTGCTCTAGCTCTTACCATCTCTGAGATCTAGGCGTTCATACGGACAGACGGACAGACGGACAGACGGTCAGACGGACAGACGGACAGACGGACAGACGGACATGGGTATATCGACTTCTCGAGTCACACTGATCATACTTTAGGTAACTTTGGGGGTTCTCCGACGTCTCCTTCTGTACGTTACATACATTTTCGGCTTGCACAAACACAATATACCCTTTGTACCATACGGTACAGGGTATAAACAGCGTAGAAAAATAAGTTGGGTGAAAAAAGTTTTACTTCTAACGCTCGCTTGTACTTCACGTGAATTTTTGCTATTGCTGCTTGTATGGGTTGCTGAAATTTTGATCGTTTGTCGCTGGAATTTGTACATGGACTTGTTTTCTTTAATAATTAAAATACTCGGTTGTTCAATTTAAAAATTTTTTTTATTATTTTTTATTGCATTAAAAAATTTGTGGAGCTCATTTTGGGTTTTAATTAGGGTATTCACGCTTTGTGTTGACTTGTTGACTTGCTGACTTGTTGAAAAAGTCAACAGGCCAAAGCGTGAATCCCTCCAGTTGACTTTTTGAGTTGACTTGTTGACTTTTCTTCTTCTTTCCTGTTTTTGTTTACATTTGTAAATTGGTACAAATTGCATTAAAATTCAAAAGGTTCAATTAAAAATGCCAAGTAAAAGAGTTAAATCTATACTAACAGAATCTGTAGCTAAAGTAGCTATGGACTACACAGATTTTTATTATTTTATTGCTGCAAAAACGAAACAATTGTAGAAAAACTGTATTTGAGTTTGTGCTGCTTCTTCCCTGTGTTTGTTTACTTTTATAAATTGCTGCAAATTATCATCAAAATTCAAAATCTTGAATAAAAAATGACGAGATAGAGCGTAAAATATATATTAATTGAAGCTGTAGCTGAAATGGCTTTGGATGAAATAAATTTTATTGCAGGCAAGTCTGCAAGTCATTGCCGAAAAACTAAATTTTGTTTAATACGGAGACAATAGGGTTCCGTGGCGACGTGCAAATTGACGAAGTTCTAGATAATTATCATGAGGACATGAAAGCAATTATACTCTCGCATTGCGGTGACCACTTCCACATCCCGAAATCAATTGACTGGTGCCAGAACGTGCTCACTTCCTTCGACGAAACCCGATTTGTTCAAATACTGAGGGTAACTCCACAATAGTTCCAGCAAATATTTAGCCTAGTACAGCCCCTGCATTTTCCAATTCGCATCTATTTTTACTCTTTTATTTGCGCAAACTCCAACAACAAGTAATAATGCCTAATTTACTTAATTTCCCACAGCAAAGGCACATTCTTTTTTTACTTGCGTTAATACAATTTGATTATTTTAAATTTGGCGCTTTCCTTTTTTTAGCGAGTTTACAGTAACTCGTTGCTTTTCATACCACGAAATGGCTAAAAAATGGCAAATGCGTTAGTGCTGCAAAGGCAGCGAATTAACAAATTGTACAACACTTTCTCAACAAGTCAACAGCAAAAAGTAGACTAGGGTCTGGGTTGTTAAAAAGTTGAGTTGAGAGTTGAAACACAGGGTTGCATTTTGTCATACATTTTGTTTTTGTAAAAGTCAACAAGTCAGCAAGTCAACAAGTCATCACAAAGCGTGAATACCCTAAATATTTAATAAATTTACTTATTGTCTAATAAACAGATATGAAGAGAAAAAAAAACAAAAAAAGAATTTTGGGTTTTAACTTGCCATTTTACTATGGATACGAGTAAAAAATGTTGAGGATACATTTTGCTAAAAACTAGTTTTATTTTTAGATCTCAAAGAAATCAAAAGAGTTGTTACTTATTTTTTATGTTTCTCTAATTAAGTTTTGAGTCTTAAATCAAATGAATTGTGTCTTAATCATTATGTTTTCTTTTATTAAATTTTGAATCAAATGAATTTTTCTTTTTCTTTTAAGTTTTGAATTTTTGTTTCCGTTATTATGAAATATGGAAATGAATTTGAGTGAATTTTGTATAAATATTCTTTTTTGTATATAGGTTTTCATGTCTGTAATTATGTGCGGCTTAAACTTGCTAGCGCCTACCGTTTTAGTGCGACTAATCGATTTCTTTTTGAGAATCGATCGAAAAAATCGACTCCAAAATCGATGATCGAGCTCAGCTCTACAGCCAACGTCGCCAAAATTACGCAAAATACAAAAAAATTAATAATACATACAAACTTGAAAATACGTACAATATCAAAAAAGTCCAGACTACTTAATAATAATATTTACAGTATGTAATGCTTAAACTGCTTGTGAATTATAAGCACTTTATGAAAAAAAATTCATTGCGTGCTCCCACTTATTACAGTTGTGCAAATTGGATTGGAAGAAAATACAATTTTTTATTGAATGATTTTTTAGAAGAAGGAATAAATGCAGTAGCGACTGTAATCAATTTTCTTTGTGATTATTAAATTTTATTAGATATACATACATTTAAAACACTAGCTAACAATGGACATTAAATAATATATAATACATTTCTTTAAGGAGTTTGTTTTCCATGCTAAATGAGATTTACACAGTTTTAATTTTAATACACTATTGGACTATTTATATATTTTGCTGTGCGTGGGCATTGCTAGTACTGTAGTTATTGAATATATTATTGTAAAATGTATTTAAATGAATATATATATAAATAAATAATAATTTTATTAATTATTCTTGATTCGCTGGAAGGATTAAAAGTAATAGTATTTAAATTTATATTATAGCACCGAATAAAGATTTTTTAAATTTCATAGCAAAAAAAAAAATTTTTTTATTGGGCCTGTTCCGGTGTTCACTTTTCTGCAAATATTAATTTGTACTTTTTAGTATAGGGTATAATATATTACTACATGCTATGAGGAATTTTTGTTTTAATATTAATAAGCTACATTAATTTATATATAAAGGAAAATATATTTAACTTTATATAATTCGTTGCTATGTTTTAAAAGGCATCGATAGCTTAATGCCATATGGTGTTACCAAACAATTACGTGAACAGGGGTGGTTTGCTTGTAAAACTGCTTTATACAAATCGAATACACAATTTTTGAAACAAAGTAATCTGTGAAAAATAAGTATTCCCTTCAAATTTGTTTCAGAATGTGTTAAGCTGAGAAAAATAATTTTTTAGTTCATTCTCTGCTGGAAGCTCGAAGTGAAAACATCGTTTGGCTCTAAATAAAATAAATTTTATTTTCCATTTCCTTTTACAGGCCAATGTAAGTAAAAAAAGTGTACATACAAAATTTTAAATAATCAAAATATATTATACGCATCCATAAGAAAATGTGTGCATCTGAGCAAGAGAAAACATCCCTTTGCTACTGTAGCGAGAGCGAGAAAGCATACGGGTGGGCAAAAACAATTTTTATACCCTGTACCGTATGGTACAAAGGGTATATTGTGTTTGTGCAAGCCGAAAATGTATGTAACGTACAGAAGGAGAAGTCGGAGACCCCCCAAAGTTACCTAAAGTATGATCAGTGTGACTCGAGAAGTCGATATACCCATGTCCGTCTGTCCGTCTGTCCGTATGAACGCCTAGATCTCAGAGATGGTAAGAGCTAGAGCAACCAAACTTTCAGATAAGATCCCTTATTAATCCATAGGAGACAAGTTTATTTTATTTTTTTGATATCGGGATTACATTATATAGCTCCCATAGGGGTGTTTCAGAGGACCTCGAAAAAATCAAAAGTTTTAGATGGATAATTCGTTTGTTTATGAAGATATCATAACCAAATTTGGCAATCGGAAGTTTTTTAGAGTTCCCAAGCACTGTACCAAATTTGATCAAAATCGGTTGACTATATCATATAGCTCCCATAGGACCAATCGGTCAAAAAATCGTGTTTTGTACAAAATTCGTTGTTTTTCGTTTATTTGTGAAGATATTGTAACCAAATTTGGCAATAAGAAGTTTTTTACAGTTCCCAAGCACTGTACCAAATTTGATCAAAATCGGTTGACTATATCATATATCTCCCTTAGGACCAATCGGTCAAAAAATCGAGTTTTGTACAAAATTCGTTGTATTTTGTTTGTTTGTGAAGATATTGTAACCAAATTTGGCAATTAGAAGTTTTTTAGAGTTCCCAAGCACTGTACCAAATTTGATCAAAATCGGTTGACTATATCATATAGCTCCCATAGGACCAATCGGTCAAAAAATCGAGTTTTGTACAAAATTCGTTGTATTTTGTTTGTTTGTGAAGATATTGTAACCAAATTTGGCACTCGGTCCGAAGAGAGAGGTCCGAAGCACTGTACTAAATTTGATCAAAATCGGTTGACTATATCATATAGTCGCCATAGGACCGATCGGTCAAAAAAAAATTTTTGGTGTAAAATTCGACTGATTTCTGTTTATTTATGAAAATATCGTAGCCAAATTTGCCGAATAAATTATATCTTTTGGAGGTCTTAACCAATATGTCGGACTTAATTGCAATGAGGTGGTACAGGGTATCCCAAAGTCGTCTGCGCCCGACTTTAACGTTCGCCATCTTTTTTATCTGTCTTGCTGTGCATTTTGTATGTTTTTTTTGAAGTAAAACTTAGGTGGCATTATGCATTTTTGGGCATTGTTGGGCATTGTGTATTTTTGGGCAAGAATCAATGCGTGAACGAATGAATGTGAATTTCTATGGGAGTAACTTTGAAATTTAGTTAAACGAAAAAACGTTAGCTGCTTTTGATTTTCTCTTTCGCATTGCGACGTTGACGTTGTGTTGGTGGTCATGAGTCATGGCTTCGCTTCTTGTTGAGTGAGCCAACTGTGGTCATGGTAAAGAGAAGGGAGTAAAGCGGCCGCGGCCGGTCACCTCAAGCACGCAGCCCATGTGTATGTGTGTAAACGAAAGAATTGTTTTTGTATGCATTGCGTGAACACAACACAGCGACATACATCCATACAAGTGCCAGGGCTTGCCATTAGCTTGTGTGCCAGCTCGTTTTTTTGCTTGCTTCCCTCTCTCTCACTTTTTGTTACTCTCACAGCAATGCCGTGGCCTTGGTGTTGTTTAGTGGTTGGCTACAAAATAAGATCGCGCTGCGCAAAGAACGATGTAGAAGTTGGCGCGGGGGAGGTGAGAGTTGCACGAACAACGAAGCCAAGCAGCATTGCACGACAGTTACATTGTCTAATTCTTTTCTTTCTCTATTTCTTTTTATGCTGCTTTCTTACGCACTCAGCGTAGAGGAATTACTATTGATTTAGTTCTATTCGCACTACTTATAGTACAGTAAAAATAGGTTTTGACCCGGAAAAAATTGCACACTAGAATTTCTCTTGCTTAATGTATTAAGGACCATCCAAAAAGTCTAAAACCAATTTGGAGACCTCCTCCCCCGTAGAGTTTTCCGTTATTTTGATATATGTTTGAGCCCATTTATCTCGAAATCTATAAGCCGTACATAAAAATTTCCAAGGCAGAAAACACATGCATGTTTGCGTGATTTTTGTACTGAACTACTCTCAGCAAATTCTCTGGCGTTGCTATGTTCTTGTTGCAAAGCATGGTAGAATTATACAGGTAAGCTATTCACTGCACTGAAACCTTATTTTTAGTCTGAGCGAAAAAGTGAGAGAGTGAAACCACCCCCATTGCTGTTGTTGTGCGTAGGCAAGCATATTTAAAATTTTATTTTGTTCTGATGGTTGCAACTAGAGTGGCTTATTTTTTACCACTGCACAAAATTACGGTAAATGCTGAAAAACTATGCGCAGAAACAACCTTTCTCGTGTTAAATATCAACGAAACTAAAATAAGGTTTGAATTGCGAAAATTTTTCGGGAATAGCTTACCTTGTTTATTCTACCATGGTTGCAAAGCAACAGACACGAAGTTGCTTGTGCATGACTTCGGCTCTTGCTTAGAGCGCGTGCTTGCTCTCACAATGCTAAAGCACTCCAGCATTAGTATGCCGAATATTACCAATTTTTAGGTTCGTTGCGACTGCACGTGAGGAGGGTTGTTTACGCGCATCGGGTGCGAGCAACAGATACAATTTTTGTTTGTTTCCTTGAATCAGTTTATGTTTAATTTGCTACAAGCTAAGATCGCGCTACGCAAATTATTGATTTTAAAAAGGAACAAATGTTCAAAGAGGAATGTTAAAATGAGCGGCGCGATCTAAGCTTGTAGCCAACTTAACATAGACTGATTTTGTGTTTTCTGCCAAACAGGCACCAACGCCAAAAAGCAAGCACGCTCTCTAAGCAAGAGCCGAAGTCATGCACAAGCAACTTCGTATCTTTTGCTTTGCGACGTCAGCTTCGAAACACGTCACAGCGGCAGAAAATGTTCAATACAAGCGCAAAAAAAAATGCATATGTATATTTTGCCGACCACTGCTTTAAAGTCATCCCGTACCATGAAAAAAAAGAATTGTTTTTGTATGCATTGCGTGAATACAACACAGCGACATACATACATACATACAAGTGCCAGTGTTTGCCATTAGCTTGTGTGCCAGCTCGTATTTTTATTTGCTTCTCTCTCCTCTCTCACTTTTTGTTACTCTCACGGCAATGCCGTGCCCATGGTAGAATTTTACAGGTAGTCTATTCCGTAAGTTCACTCTCACGAAAATTCTTAATTTGAGTTTCGTTGCGAATTTTCATGAGGAAGGTTGTGTCTGCGCATAGTTTTTAAGCATATGCAGTTTTTTTGCAGCGGTTAATTTGGTGTTGCAAGCATCAGCAACAAAAAAACATTTTTATACCCTGTACCTATAGGTACAAAGGGTATACTAGATTTGTGCAATGTATGTAACGGCAAGAAGGAGGCGTGGCAGACCCCAAGTCCTTTATACCAAAATGCTTATCATAACCTCGGGTAGCGATTGAGCCATGTCCGTCTGTCCGTCCGTCTGTCCGTCTGTATGAACACCTAGATCTCGGAGACTATAAGAGCTAGAGATACGAAACTTTACCAGCTGATGCGCATATTTCCTCAGAAGATCAAGTTTGTTGAATCATGTCAATATCTTTCCCCGTTCCCCCGTAGCAGAGTTTTTAGCGGTTTTTAGCTAAACCGTTTAATATTTTAATCTGAAACTTAACAGAGCGATGCGTTGTGGTTACATGCATCTGTGTGTCAAAAATAAACAAAATCGGACAATTACAATAAAAGTTATAGTCTAAAATGTAAAAATTTCACCTCCCCTTGCCAATAAACTGCGTCAATATTTGACTCTACGTAATAAGAGTAACAAATGACCTAGAACCACCAATTTTGGTAAGCTGATTCATGTGCCTCTAATAAACAAATCCACATCCAAATTTTATCAATGCAGCCCCCCCCCCCCCGCAATCGATTTACCGGGTTGTCTCCCACACCCTTCAACATATCGCCTTGAAACTTACCCCATATACTTTAAATAGCTCCTTTGACGTAAATTTCGATTTTCATCAAAATCGGTTAAAATTTGCGGAACTTTTAGGTATCAATATCGTTTTGCACCACCAAAAAAATGTTCCAATTGGAAATTCTTAGTAAGAATATGCAGGAATAAATCTTTTTTTGAGAAAAAAAGGTACAGGGTATTACACTGTCGGGCACCGCCTCGACTGTATTACATTTTTTATACATATGTATGTATGCACCTTTGTATGTTTGCTTATGCACAACAACAGCAACGAGGGTGGTTTTCGTTTCGCTTTTTCACTGTTTTTCGCTCTCACAAAAATAAGAATTCGGTGAGCCGGAATAGACTACCTGTATAGTTATACCATGGCCGTGCCTTGGTGCGTTTGTTTTGATTTTCTTTTTCGCATTGATGAATTGACGCTGACGTTGTGTTGGTGGTCATGACTTCGGCTCTTGTTGAGAACGCCGAAAAACGTTCGTTTCATTTCGTTTGTATAAAAACAATTAACTAAAAAATATTAGTTAATCCAACACCTTTAATATAAAACTGTGAAAATGCTACACCAGAAAAAAAAAATATGCATAGAAATTATAATTTGACGTTTTCTATCTTTTTGCTATACATTTAACAAAAATTGACATCACATATGTCAGATATCTCTCTGGAACGAGAATTCCTTCACTTTCATTATTATTATAATATATAATTGATTGTTAAGACACCGTTTGAACTCCAAAGTAATGTTAAGACGGCTAAACTAAAGAAAAAAAAAACAGCGTAGAAAAATAAGTTGGGTGAAAAAAGTTTTACTTCTAACGCGTGCTTGTACTGCACGTGAATTTTTGCTATTGCTGCTTGTATGGGTTGCTGAAATTTTGATCGTTTGTCGCTGGAATTTGTACATCGACTTGTTTTCTTTAATAATTAAAATACTCGGTTGTTCAATTTAAAAATTTTTTTTATTAATTTTTTTTTATAATTTTTTATTGCATTAAAAAATTTGTGGAGCTCATTTTGGGTTTTAATATTTAATAAATTTACTTATTGTCTAATAAACAGATATGAAGAGAAAAAAACCCAAAAAAAGAATTTTGGGTTTTAGCTTGCCATTTTACTATGGATACGAGTAAAAAATGTTGAGGATACATTTTGCTAAAAACTAGTTTTATTTTTAGATCTCAAAGAAATCAAAAGAATTGTTACTTATTTTTTATGTTTTATGTTTTTAAGTTTTGAGTCTTAAATCAAATGAATTGTTTCTTAATCATTATGTTTTCTTTTATTAAATTTTGAATCAAATGAATTATTCGTTTTCTTTTAAGTTTTGAATTTTTGTTTCCGTTATTATGAAATATGGAAATGAATTTGAGTGAATTTTGTATAAATATTCTTTTTTGTATATAGGTTTTCATGTCTGTAATTATGTGCGGCTTAAACTTGCTAGCGCCTACCGTTTTAGTGCGATTAATCGATTTCTTTTTGAGAATCGATCGAAAAAATCGACTCCAAAATCGATGATCGAGCTCAGCTCTACAGCCAACGTCGCCAAAATTACGCAAAATACAAAAAAAATTAATAATACATACAAACTTGAAAATACGTACAATATCAAAAAAGTCCAGACTACTTAATAATAATATTTACAGTATGTAATGCTTAAACTGCTTGTGAATTATAAGCACTTTATGAAAAAAAATTCATTGCGTGCTCCCACTTATTACAGTTGTGCAAATTGGATTGGAAGAAAATACAATTTTTTATTGAATGATATTTTAGAAGAAGGAAGAAATGCAGTAGCGACTGTAATCAATTTTCTTTGTGATTATTAAATTTTATTAGATATACATACATTTAAAACACTAGCTAACAATGGACATTAAATAATATATAATACATTTCTTTAAGGAGTTTGTTTTCCATGCTAAATGAGATTTACACAGTTTTAATTTTAATACACTATTGGACTATTTATATATTTTGCTGTGCGTGGGCATTGCTAGTACTGTAGTTATTGAATATATTATTGTAAAATATATTTAAATGAATATATATATAAATAAATAATAATTTTATTAATTATTCTTGATTCGCTGGAAGGATTAAAAGTAATAGTATTTAAATTTATATTATAGCACCGAATAAAGATTTTTTAAATTTCATAGCAAAACAAAAAATTTTTTAATGTCATAGTAACTTGTTTCGCGTATACCCAGAAAATTATTGGGCCTGTTCCGGTGTTCACTTTTAAGCAAATATTAATTTGTACTTTTTAGTACAGGGTATAATATATTACTACATGCTATCAGGAATTTTTGTTTTAATATTAATAAACTACATTAATTTATATATAAAGGAAAATATATTTAACTTTATATAATTCGTTGCTATGTTTTAAAAGGCATCGATAGCTTAATGCCATATGGTGTTACCAAACAATTACGTGAACAGGGGTGGTTTGCTTGTAAAACTGCTTTATAAAAATCGAATACACAATTTTTGAAACAAAGTAATCTGTGAAAAATAAGTATTCCCTTCAAATTTGTTTCAGAATGTGTTAAGCTGAGAAAAATAATTTTTTAGTTCATTCTCTGCTGGAAGCTCGAAGTGAAAACATCGTTTGGCTCTAAATAAAATAAATTTTATTTTCCATTTCCTTTTACAGGCTAATGTAAGTAAAAAAAAGTGTACATACAAAATTTTAAATAATCAAAATATACGCATCCATAAGAAAATGTGTGCATCTGAGCAAGAGAAAACATCCCTTTGCTACTGTAGCGAGAGCGAGAAAGCATACGGGTGGTGGGCAAAAACAATTTTTTTTATCTGTCTTGCTGTGCATTTTGTATGTTTTTTTTGAAGAAAAACTTTTTAGGTGGCATTATGCATTTTTGGGCATTGTGTATTTTTGGGCATGAATCAATGCGTGAATGAATAATGCGTGAACGAATGAATGTGAATTTCTATGGGAGTAACTTTGAAATTTAGTTAAACGAAAAAAACGTTAGCTGCTTTTGATTTTCTCTTTCGCATTGCGACGTTGACGTTGTGTTGGTGGTCATGACCAGCGGTGGGCAAGAAAAATAACGGAAAAAGCACTTTTTGCTTGTGCGCCTATCTTTCGCCACTGACAAGACATAACGGAAAGAGCACTTGGTACAAAAAACGCCTTGGCTCTTTTTGCACCGAGTGCTCTTTCCGTTATGTCTTGTAAGTGGCGCCAGCCAGACGCAGACGCAAAAAACCGAGAATGTTACAAAAACAAAATACACACAGTGTGCGCTTTTATGGCCCTACTCGAGCATCCCTTTTTAGACCGTAACGGTAGTTTTTATTAGTGCTCGCGGACGAAAAATTCGCACAAGTACACTGAGCACAGAAATATAGTTAATTTGGCAACTGTAAGACCCAGTAATTTTTTTGGTAAATTAAAATTGTCATATAAACTCATATGACTTTTCTGTTTCTTTGAATGTGTTGCAAAATTTCGTTCAGTGTACACGCACAAGCAGATCGCCGGCGACGCGCCGAGCTTACAAAAACAAAATACACACAATGTGTGCCTTCGCTCGACACGCAGAAAATTACAAAAACAAAATACACACAGTGTGCGATTTTTATGGCCCTACTCGAGCATCCCTTTTTGGACCGTAACGGTAGTTTTTATTAGTGCTCGCGGACGAAAAATTCGCACAAGTACACTGAGCACAGAAACATAGTTAATTTGGCAACTGTAAGACCCAGTAATTTTTTTGGTAAATTAAAATTGTCATATAAACTCATATGACTTTTCTGTTTCTTTGAATGTGTTGCAAAATTTCGTTCAGTGTACACGCAAAAGCAGATCGCCGGCGACGCGCCGAGTTTACAAAAACAAAATATGTACACACAATGTGTGCCTTCGCTCGACTCGCAGCAACTTACAAAAACAAAATACACACAATGTGTGCCTTCGCTCGACTCGCAGAAAATTACAAAAACAAAAAAAAAAAAAAGGGGGGTTTTTTTTTTTGTTCTATTAATTAATTTTTTTTTTAAATTCTTATTTAATTTTATTTTTAATTTAAATATTTTTTTTTTTTATTATTTTTTTTTTTTTTTTCATTTATTTTTTTTTTAAATTTTTTTTTTTTTATTTTTTTTTTTTTTTAATTTTTTTTTGAACAAAGAAAAGAATATTTTAAAAGGGGGGGGTTTTTTTTTTTTTTTCTTTGCGCCCTGGTTTTTTTTTTTGGTTTCCTAATTTTTTTGGGGGGGGGGGTGTGTTTTTCCCCTCTCTCCCTTTTCTCGTTTTTTTTTAAACTGCCAGAGGGGGGCTTCTAACAAACACTGATCAACGTGGTGGTTCCATGAACAGTCCACCAGTGGCACAACAAACTCAACCCCAAGTTACACTCTTATCGCGCACCGTTCAGAGAGGGATAATTCCCACCGCTCTAGTTAAAATTAAAGACAAATGTGGCGAATATCACTTGGTTCGCGCATTGTTAGACTCTTGCTCGGAGGTTAACTTAATTACCGAAGAAACTGCTAAGCGACTGCATTTAGATAAAACTCGCGTTTCACAATCTATTAGTGGCGTTTCTGATATTCAACAACAAATCAACTTTAACGTATTTGCTACCCTAAAGTCTAAAGTGACCGACTTTGAATGGTCATCTAATTTTGCTAATCAAAAAAATTTGTGCCAAACAACCACATGAGACAATCGACATTTCAGATTGGAAGCTTCCTGACGGCATAGTTCTAGCCGACCCTCAATTTTATATGCCTAATAAAATAGACATTCTAATTAGCACTGAAGGGTTTTTTGAGGCTATTCGTGGTGGCAAGTATTCCGTTGCTCCCAATATGCCAAGCCTTATCGACACAGCGTATGGCTGGATAGTTGGCGGAAACATAAGCAACAAATCAAACAATGCTAGTTACCGATGCAACATAGTAAAGGAAGAGTTATCTATTGACCAGCTAATTCACCGCTTTTGGGAAGTTGAAGAGTACACAACTTCGCCTTCCAAGTTTACTGATGATGAACAAAAGTGTGAGGACCACTTCGTTAAAAATGTGTCGCTCTCTCAAGAAGGCCGCATGAAGGTTCGCCTACCGTTTAAGGAGTCACCTCAAGGGTTAGGAAAGTCATACGACATGGCGCTAAAACGATTTGCTCTATTAGAGCGCAAGCTAAATAACGACGCAGTCTTAAAAAAATCTTATACACAGTTCATGAACGAATATGTTACACAAGGTCATATGTCACCCATACACAACGTAGATCTGTGCCAGCCACATTTCTTTATTCCGCATCATTGCGTACTACGGCCTCAAAGTCTTACTACAAAACTTCGCGTAGTATTTGACGCATCCGCAAAGACAACATCAGGCATTTCATTAAATGAATTGCTAATGTCAGGTCCAACAATCCAGCAGGATTTAATCACAACATTACTTACATTTCGTCTACATCGATTCGCACTATCTGGTGACATCACAAAAATGTACAGGCAATTTGAGATTGATGAGCAAGACCGACAGTTTCAATTGATACTTTGGAGAGATAATACAAACGACATACTGCAAACTTATCAAATAAACACGGTTACATACGGCACATCAGCTGCGCCATTCCTTGCAATACGTAGCTTATTTTACTTAGCAGATTTATTTGCCAACTGGCGCTTCGGTACTGCGAACAGATTTGTATGTCGATGATTTGCTAACAGGTGCGGACAATATAGAAGAGTTGCAGCATAAAAAGGATCAGCTGATCAAACTACTTGAAAAGGCAAGCCTGACAATGACTAAATTTAATAGTAACTCGTCATACATCGTAGCATCACCAGCAGATGAAATTCCTATTCAGCTGGATGAACAAGATACAATAAAAACGCTAGGACTAGCATGGCAACCGTCAAAAGATACATTTTTGTTCAACTATGACTTACACAAAACTGAAAGAGAAACAAGGCGATCGGTACTATCAACCGTATCAAAACTTTTCGACTCCCTGGGACTAATAAATCCAGTCATAGTCCGCTACAAAATCTTTATACAAGACCTCGTGCTCAAGAAACTCAGTTGGGACGAGCCTCTACCCAATGAGTTATTACAAAAGTGGATCGAGCTTAAGACTGATCTGCTTAACGTGTCGAAAATCAAAATTCCACGTTACGTTTGTACAACGCTTGAACGTAAAAGCGAAGTACATGGGTTTGCGGACGCATCCGAACGCGCATACGGATGTTGCATTTACATTCGCACCCATAGCAACAATTCTACATGTGTCAATCTGTTAATAGCCAAATCTAGAGTAGCTCCACTCAAGGCTCAGTCACTTCCCAGATTAGAGCTATGTGCCGCCTTGCTATTAGACAGAACATTTAGAAAAATTAAACATAAACTCGAACCATATACTAACAAAACCTATTTCTGGACAGATTCCAAAATAGTTCTACAGTGGATTAAAATGCACTCATCGCAGCTTAATTGCTTCGTCGCAAATCGAGTATCGGAGCTTCAAGAAAACATAACGGATGTAGACTGGCGCCACGTCCCATCTGCAAAAAACGCAGCAGACATTCTATCACGAGGATGTACTGCAAAGGATCTTCAAGCAAGCATGTGGTTTCAAGGACCTGAGTTTTTACAACACCCATCAGACGAATGACCTCAACTTAAAGAGCTTGAACAACCGCCCATCGAAGTTCGTGCTAGAGCAGTTGCAATATGTTGCAAGGCACCATCGTTTACATCAATGGTTGACGACATTATACAACGATCATCGTATTATATAAAAATACTACGCATTGTATCATACGTTTATCGCATCCTCAACGGAATATCACCAAATCGGAAACTGACTGCAGATGCAATCTTACACATACCAGCAACTGAGCTAACAGCGACATTTTGGCGAATACAACAATCAGCATACGATGAAGAAATCTCGTTAATACGCAAACAAAGGAGTTTAAAGTCGAGCATGCAAAGCCTCGCACCCTTTTTGCAAGAATTGCAAATTGACAACAAAACAATTACTGTGATGAGAGTAGGTGGTAGATTGCCAAATACCAAGCACTTCTACCACGAGATAATCGTTTCACTCGACTGTATGTAGAGTTTTTGCACAGAAGCAATCTACATGCTGGTCAAAAAATTATGCTTTCGCTACTGCGTGAAAGGCTCTGGGTAATAAACGCCAGAGACCTTATCCGAAAGGTTGTACGCTCATGTACACACTGCTTCCACTACAAGCCGCGTCTCATGAACCAGATTATGGGCAACTTGCCATTTGACCGTCTCAACGGAGAGCGCCCATTTTTGATAACAGGAGTTGATTTCTGTGGTCCCTTTATGACTACGTATAAGATTCGAAGTCGTGCCCCATATAAAACTTACGCGTCAATTTTTGTTTGCTTTGCATCAAAGGCGATTCATATTGAATTAGTCTCAGAACTCACAACTAACGCTTTTCTTTCATGTCTCAAAAGGTTTGTTGCACGTCGTGGACTACCGCAGCGTTTATACTGCGACAACGCTACAAATTTCATGGGTGCATCAGCAAAACTGGCCGACTTTAAAGAAAAATTTCTCAGCGCAGAAGAATTCATACCATAAGTTCCTACAGCGCTAGAAAAGGGTTTGAATTCTGCTTCAATCCCCCACGCGCGCCTCATTTCGGTGGCTTGTGGGAAGCGGCCGTTAAGTCTACCAAAACGCTACTGCTTAAGAACGTTGCTGAAGCCAATTTAACATACGAAGAACTGCTCACTGTTCTTACTGAAGTCGAGCTACGCTCAATTCGAGGCCCTTGGCACCAGCATCGGATGACCCAAATGACGGTACTGCACTAACTCCAGCTCATTTATTGATTGGATCTCCACTTGTGGCAGCACCTGATGCGTTATACTCTATGCACCAACTGCAGACACAACAAAACAGTTGAACTACTTGGACCGTTGGCAAAGAGTAACATTTCTCAAGCATCAGTTTTGGAACTTATGGCGCCGTGACTACGTTCACACTCTACAGCAACGAACAAAGTGGACTTGCCCACAGCCAAATATCAAGGTTGGGCAATTGGTACTGGTGCACGAGGACAACGCCCCACCTCAACAATGGCTCCTCGCTCGAGTTACCGCAGCAATTCCAGGTCAAGACGGAAGAGTCCACGTGGTGGACCTGAAAACACAAAAGGCCACACTGCGCAGGCCAATCCACAAGATAGCTCCTCTGCCTTTCGATTGTAATTGAAAGTTAATCCTTTCAACGGCGGGAGGATGTTTGAGGAGAAAGGCAGCAACAATAAACAAATAACAAAACCATAAAATTGTAAACTAGTACCATCAATAACAGCAACATTAAATTGTAACAGAACACCAAATGTTATATTGATCTAGCCTATTGTCTGTTAAAAGCTAATTGTTGTTAAACACAATATATGTAAGCCTTTCCCAGCACTATAATGTTAATGGTAACAGTTATCTCCCACAACATGTAACTTAGGTGTAAGACAAAATGTAAACTTAACATAAAACACTCTCAAAGGAACAGTCAAAGAAACAACACGTATTAAAAAGAACATATATAAAAAACTGCACAACCACGTTTTACTAAATTACAAACACACATGTTGTTTCCCCTGGTGCAAAATATCTGAAAAGCAAGAAATGTATTTTGTTAAGCCAATATTAATAATATAAGTATACAGAAATAATTTCATGACTGGCGTCGCCTAAGTTTGTGTTTTTATTGAAATGAATTAATTAATTTCACTCACTTTTTATATATTCATATATTGCTTCCATTTCAAAATCCATTAAAAGTGTAATTACCTAATTTTTTTTCGACGGGATCTTCCTCGTTGAAAATTTCTTTGCTTTGGTCCCGCATTTATTTTATATTATGCACAACACCTTGATAACAAAAACGCGTCTGCACTTGTCGGTGTCAGCATAAAAAGAAATAGAGAGAGAATTAGACAATGTAACTGTCATGCAATGCTGCTTGACTTTGTTGTTCGTGCAACTATCACCTTCCCCGCGCCTACTTCTAAATCGTTCTTTGCGCAGCGCGATCTTATTTTGTAGCCAACCACTAAACAACACCAAGGCCACGGCATTTCTGTGAGAGTAACAAAAAGTGAGAGAGAGGGAAGCAAGCAAAAATACGAGCTGGCACACAAGCTAATGGCAAGCACTGGCACTGGCACTTGTATGTATGTATGTCGCTGTGTTGTGTTCACGCAATGCATACAAAAACAATTCTTTCGTTTACACACATACACATGGGCTGCGTGCTTTAGGTGACCAGCCGCGGCCGCTTTACTCCCTTCTCTTTACCATGACCACAGTTGGCTCTCTCAACAAGAAGCGAAGCCATGACTCATGAGTCATGACCACCAACACAACGTCAACGTCGCAATGCGAAAGAGAAAATCAAAAGCAGCTAACGTTTTTTTCGTTTAACTAAATTTCAAAGTTACTCCCATAGAAATTCACATTTATTCGTTCACGCATTGATTCATGCCCAAAAATACACAATGCCCAACAATGCCCAAAAATGCATAATGCCACCTAAGTTTTACTTCAAAAAAAACATACAAAATGCACAGCAAGACAGATAAAAAAAATTGTTTTTGCCCACCCGTATGCTTTCTCGCTCTCGCTACAGTAGCAAAGGGATGTTTTCTCTTGCTCAGATGCACACATTTTCTTATGGATGCGTATAATATATTTTGATTATTTAAAATTTTGTATGTACACTTTTTTTACTTACATTAGCCTGTAAAAGGAAATGGAAAATAAAATTTATTTTATTTAGAGCCAAACGATGTTTTCACTTCGAGCTTCCAGCAGAGAATGAACTAAAAAATTATTTTTCTCAGCTTAACACATTCTGAAACAAATTTGAAGGGAATACTTATTTTTCACAGATTACTTTGTTTCAAAAATTGTGTATTCGATTTTTATAAAGCAGTTTTACAAGCAAACCACCCCTGTTCACGTAATTGTTTGGTAACACCATATGGCATTAAGCTATCGATGCCTTTTAAAACATAGCAACGAATTATATAAAGTTAAATATATTTTCCTTTATATATAAATTAATGTAGTTTATTAATATTAAAACAAAAATTCCTCATAGCATGTAGTAATATATTATACCCTATACTAAAAAGTACAAATTAATATTTGCTTAAAAGTGAACACCGGAACAGGCCCAATAATTTTCTGGGTATACGCGAAACAAGTTACTATGACATTAAAAAATTTTTTGTTTTGCTATGAAATTTAAAAAATCTTTATTCGGTGCTATAATATAAATTTAAATACTATTACTTTTAATCCTTCCAGCGAATCAAGAATAATTAATAAAATTATTATTTATTTATATATATATTCATTTAAATACATTTTACAATAATATATTCAATAACTACAGTACTAGCAATGCCCACGCACAGCAAAATATATAAATAGTCCAATAGTGTATTAAAATTAAAACTGTGTAAATCTCATGTAGCATGGAAAACAAACTCCTTAAAGAAATGTATTATATATTATTTAATATCCATTGTTAGCTAGTGTTTTAAATGTATGTATATCTAATAAAATTTAATAATCACAAAGAAAATTGATTACAGTCGCTCGTGCATTTCTTCCTTCTTCTAAAAAATCATTCAATAAAAAATTGTATTTTCTTCCAGTCCAATTTGCACAACTGTAATAAGTGAATGATGAATTTTTTTTCATAAAGTGCTTATAACTCACAAGCAGTTTAAGCATTACATACTGTAAATATAATTATTAAGTAGTCTGGACTTTTTTGATATTGTACGTATTTTCAAGTTTGTATGTATTATTAATTTTTTTGTATTTTGCGTAATTTTGGCGACGTTGGCTGTAGAGCTGAGCTCGATCTTCGATTTTGGAGTCGATTTTTTCGATCGATTCTCAAAAAGAAATCGATTAATCGCACTAAAACGGTAGGCGCTAGCAAGTTTAAGCCGCACATAATTACAGACATGAAAACCTATATACAAAAAAGAATATTTATACAAAATTCACTCAAATTCATTTCCATATTTCATAATAACGGAAACAAAAATTCAAAACTTAAAAGAAAACGAATAATTCATTTGATTCAAAATTTAATAAAAGAAAACATAATGATTAAGAAACAATTCATTTGATTTAAGACTCAAAACTTAATTAGAGAAACATAAAAAATAAGTAACAATTCTTTTGATTTCGTTGAGATCTAAAAATAAAACTAGTTTTTAGCAAAATGTATCCTCAACATTTTTTACTCGTATCCATAGTAAAATGGCAAGCTAAAACCCAAAATTCTTTTTTTTTTTTTTTTTTCTTCATATCTGTTTATTTGACAATAAGTAAATTTATTAAATATTAAAACCCAAAATGAGCTCCACAAATTTTTTAATGCAATAAAAAATTATAAAAAAAATTAATAAAAAAATTTTTAAATTGAACAACCGAGTATTTTAATTATTAAAGAAAACAAGTCGATGTACAAATTCCAGCGACAAACGATCAAAATTTCAGCAACCCATACAAGCAGCAATAGCAAAAATTCACGTGCAGTACAAGCACGCGTTAGAAGTAAAACTTTTTTCACCCAACTTATTTTTCTACGCTGTTTTTTTTTCTTTCTTTAGTTTAGCCGTCTTAACATTACTTTGGAGTTCAAACGGTGTCTTAACAATCAATTATATATTATAATAATAATGAAAGTGAAGGAATTCTCGTTCCAGAGAGATATCTGACATATGTGATGTCAATTTTTGTTAAATATATAGCAAAAAGATAGAAAACGTCAAATTATAATTTCTATGCTTTTTTTTCTGGTGTAGCATTTTCACAGTTTTATATTAAAGGTGTTGGATTAACTAATATTTTTTAGTTAATTGTTTTTATACAAACGAAATGAAACGAACGTTTTTCGGCGTTCTCAACAAGAGCCGAAGTCATGACCACCAACACAACGTCAGCGTCAATTCATCATTGCGAAAAAGAAAATCAAAACAAACGCACCAAGGCACGGCCATGGTATAACTATACAGGTAGTCTATTCCGGCTCACCGAATTCTTATTTTTTGTGAGAGCGAAAAACAGTGAAAAAGCGAAACGAAAACCACCCTCGTTGCTGTTGTTGTGCATAAGCAAACATACAAAGGTGCATACATACATATGTATAAAAAATGTAATACAGTCGAGGCGGTGCCCGACAGTGTAATACCCTGTACCTTTTTTTCTCAAAAAAATTTATTCCTGCATATTCTTACTAAGAATTTCCAATTGGAACATTTTTTTGGTGGTGCAAAACGATATTGATACCTAAAAGTTCCGCAAATTTTTAACCGATTTTGATGAAAATCGAAATTTACGTCAAAGGAGCTATTTAAAGTATATGGGGTAAGTTTCAAGGCGATATGTTGAAGGGTGTGGGAGACAACCCGGTAAATCGATTGCGGGGGGGGGGGGGCTGCATTGATAAAATTTGGATGTGGATTTGTTTATTAGAGGCACATGAATCAGCTTACCAAAATTGGTGGTTCTAGGTCATTTGTTACTCTTATTACGTAGAGTCAAATATTGACGCAGTTTATTGGCAAGGGGAGGTGAAATTTTTACATTTTAGACTATAACTTTTATTGTAATTGTCCGATTTTGTTTATTTTTGACACACAGATGCATGTAACCACAACGCATCGCTCTGTTAAGTTTCAGATTAAAATATTAAACGGTTTAGCTAAAAACCGCTAAAAACTCTGCTACGGGGGAACGGGGAAAGATATTGACATGATTCAACAAACTTGATCTTCTGAGGAAATATGCGCATCAGCTGGTAAAGTTTCGTATCTCTAGCTCTTATAGTCTCCGAGATCTAGGTGTTCATACAGACGGACAGACGGACGGACAGACGGACATGGCTCAATCGCTACCCGAGGTTATGATAAGCATTTTGGTATAAAGGACTTGGGGTCTGCCACGCCTCCTTCTTGCCGTTACATACATTGCACAAATCTAGTATACCCTTTGTACCTATAGGTACAGGGTATAAAAATGTTTTTTTGTTGCTGATGCTTGCAACACCAAATTAACCGCTGCACAAAAAAATGCATATGCTTAAAAACTATGCGCAGACACAACCTTCCTCATGAAAATTCGCAACGAAACTCAAATTAAGAATTTTCGTGAGAGTGAACTTACGGAATAGACTACCTGTAAAATTCTACCATGGGCACGGCATTGCCGTGAGAGTAACAAAAAGTGAGAGAGGAGAGAGAAGCAAATAAAAATACGAGCTGGCACACAAGCAAATGGCAAACACTGGCACTTGTATGTCGCTGTGTTGTATTCACGCAATGCATACAAAAACAATTCTTTTTTTTCATGGTACGGGATGACTTTAAAGCAGCGGTCGGAAAAATATACATATGCATTTTTTTTTGCGCTTGTATTGAACATTTTCTGCCGCTGTGACGTGTTTCGAAGCTGACGTCGCAAAGCAACAGATACGAAGTTGCTTGTGCATGACTTCGGCTCTTGCTTAGAAAGCGTGCTTGCTTTTTGGCTTTGGTGCCTGTTTGGCAGAAAACACAAAATCAGTCTATGTTTAGTTGGCTACAAGCTTAGATCGCGCCGCTCATTTTTCCATTCCTCTTTGATCATTTGTTCCTTTTTAAAATCAATAATTTGCGTAGCGCGATCTTAGCTTGTAGCTAATTAAACAAACTGATTCAAGGAAACAAACAAAAATTGTATCTGTTGCTCGCACCCGATGCGCGTAAACAACCCTCCTCACGTGCAGTCGCAACGAACCTAAAAATTGGTAATATTTGTTAGAGTCTTCGGCGGGAGTATGCTACCTGTAGTAAATATACCTTGAAACTGATTTTGTATTTTTTGCCACACAGCACCAAAGCCACGGCATACTAATGCTGGAGTGCTTTAGCATTGTGAGAGCAAGCACGCGCTCTAAGCAAGAGCCGAAGTCATTCACAAGCAACTTCGTGTCTGTTGCTTTGCAACCATGGTAGAATAAACAAGGTAAGCTCGTCCCGAAAAATTTTCGCAACTCAAACCTTATTTTAGTATCGTTGATATTTTACACGAGAAAGGTTGTTTCTGCGCATAGTTTTTCAGCATTAACCGTAATTTTGTGCAGTGGTAAAAAATAAGCCACTCTAGTTGTAACCATCAGCACAAAATAAAATTTTAAATAGGCTTGCCTACGCACAACAACAGCAATAGGGGTGGTTTCACTCTCTCACTTTTTCGCTCAGACTAAAAATAAGGTTTCAGTGCAGTGAATAGCTTACCTGTATAATTCTACCATGCTTTGCAACAAGAACATAGCAACGCCAGAGAATTTGCTGAGAGTAGTTCAGTACAAAAATCACGCACACATGCATGTGTTTTCTGCCTTGGAAATTTTTATGTACGGCTTATAGATTTCGAGATAAATGGGCTCAAACATATATCAAAATAACGGAAAACTCTACGGGGAGGAGGTCTCCAAATTGGGTTTAGACTTTTTGGATGGTCCTTAATACATTAAGCAAGAGAAATTCCAGTGTGCAATTTTTTCCGGGTCAAAACCTATTTTTACTGTACTATAAGTAGTGCGAATAGAACTAAATCAATAGTAATTCCTCTACGCTGAGCGCGTAAGAAAGCATCATAAAAAGAAATAGAGAAAGAAAAGAATTAGACAATGTAACTGTCGTGCAATGCTGCTTGGCTTCGTTGTTCGTGCAACTCTCACCTCCCCGCGCCAATTTCTACATCGTTCTTAGCGCAGCGCGATCTTATTTTGTAGCCAACCACTAAACAACACCAAGTCCACGGCATTGCTGTGAGAGTAACAAAAAGTGAGAGAGGGAAGCAAGCAAAAAATCGAGCTGGCACACAAGCTAATGCATGCACACTGGGACTTGTGTTTCATGACTGGCGTCGCCTAAGTTTGTGTTTTTATTGAAAAGAATTAATTAATTTCACTCACTTTTTATATATTCATATATTGCTTCCATTTCGAAATCCATTAAAAGTGTAATTACCTAATTTTTTTCGACGGGATCTTCCTCGTTGAAACTTTCTTTGCTTTGGTCCCGCATTTATTTTATATTATGCACAACACCTTGATAACAAAAACGCGTCTGCACTTGTCGGTGTCAGCATAAAAAGAAATAGAGAGAGAATTAGACAATGTAACTGTCATGCAATGCTGCTTGACTTTGTTGTCCGTGCAACTCTCACCTGCCCCGCGCCTACTTCTAAATCGCTCTTTGGACAGCGCGATCTTATTTTGTAGCCAACCACTAAACAACACCAAGGCCACGGCATTGCTGTGAGAGTAACAAAAAGTGAGAGAGACGGAAGCAAGCAAAAATACGAGCTGGCACCCAAGCTAATGGCAAGCACTGGCACTTGTATGTATGTATGTCGCTGTGTTGTGTTCACGCAATGCATACAAAAACAATTCTTTCGTTTACACACATACACATGGGCTGCGTGCTTTAGCTGACCAGCCGCGGCCGCTTTACTCCCTTCTCTTTACCATGACCATAGTTGGCTCTCTCAACAAGAAGCGAAGCCATGACTCATGACCACCAACACAACGTCAACGTCGCAATGCGAAAGAGAAAATCAAAAGCAATTACGTGAACAGGGGTGGTTTGCTTGTAAAACTGCTTTATAAAAATCGAATACACAATTTTTGAAACAAAGTAATCTGTGAAAATAAGTATTCCCTTCAAATTTGTTTCAGAATGTGTTAAGCTGAGAAAAATAATTTTTTAGTTCATTCTCTGCTGGAAGCTCGAAGTGAAAACATCGTTTGGCTCTAAATAAAATAAATTTTATTTTCCATTTCCTTTTACAGGCTAATGTAAGTAAAAAAAAGTGTACATACAAAATTTTAAATAATCAAAATATATTATACGCATCCATAAGAAAATGTGTGCATCTGAGCAAGAGAAAACATCCCTTTGCTACTGTAGCGAGAGCGAGAAAGCATACGGGTGGGCAAAAACAATTTTTTTTTATCTGTCTTGCTGTGCATTTTGTATGTTTTTTTTGAAGTAAAACTTAGGTGGCATTATGCATTTTTGGGCATTGTTGGGCATTGTGTATTTTTGGGCATGAATCAATGCGTGAACGAATGAATGTGAATTTCTATGGGAGTAACTTTGAAATTTAGTTAAACGAAAAAAACGTTAGCTGCTTTTGATTTTCTCTTTCGCATTGCGACGTTGACGTTGTGTTGGTGGTCATGACTCATGAGTCATGGCTTCGCTTCTTGTTGAGAGAGCCAACTGTGGTCATGGTAAAGAGAAGGGAGTAAAGCGGCCGCGGCTGGTCACCTAAAGCACGCAGCCCATGTGTATGTGTGTAAACGAAAGAATTGTTTTTGTATGCATTGCGTGAACACAACACAGCGACATACATACATACAAGTGCCAGTGCCAGTGCTTGCCATTAGCTTGGGTGCCAGCTCGTATTTTTGCTTGCTTCCCTCTCTCTCACTTTTTGTTACTCTCACAGAAATGCCGTGGCCTTGGTGTTGTTTAGTGGTTGGCTACAAAATAAGATCGCGCTGCGCAAAGAACGATTTAGAAGTAGGCGCGGGGAAGGTGATAGTTGCACGAACAACAAAGTCAAGCAGCATTGCATGACAGTTACATTGTCTAATTCTCTCTCTATTTCTTTTTATGCTGACACCGACAAGTGCAGACGCGTTTTTGTTATCAAGGTGTTGTGCATAATATAAAATAAATGCGGGACCAAAGCAAAGAAATTTTCAACGAGGAAGATCCCGTCGAAAAAAAATTAGGTAATTACACTTTTAATGGATTTTGAAATGGAAGCAATATATGAATATATAAAAAGTGAGTGAAATTAATTAATTCATTTCAATAAAAACACAAACTTAGGCGACGCCAGTCATGAAATTATTTCTGTATACTTATATTATTAATATTGGCTTAACAAAATACATTTCTTGCTTTTCAGATATTTTGCACCAGGGGAAACAACATGTGTGTTTGTAATTTAGTAAAACGTGGTTGTGCAGTTTTTTATATATGTTCTTTTTAATACGTGTTGTTTCTTTGACTGTTCCTTTGAGAGTGTTTTATGTTAAGTTTACATTTTGTCTTACACCTAAGTTACATGTTGTGGGAGATAACTGTTACCATTAACATTATAGTGCTGGGAAAGGCTTACATATATTGTGTTTAACAACAATTAGCTTTTAACAGACAATAGGCTAGATCAATATAACATTTGGTGTTCTGTTACAATTTAATGTTGCTGTTATTGATGGTACTAGTTTACAATTTTATGGTTTTGTTATTTGTTTATTGTTGCTGCCTTTCTCCTCAAACATCCTCCCGCCGTTGAAAGGATTAACTTTCAATTACAATCGAAAGGCAGAGGAGCTATCTTGTGGATTGGCCTGCGCAGTGTGGCCTTTTGTGTTTTCAGGTCCACCACGTGGACTCTTCCGTCTTGACCTGGAATTGCTGCGGTAACTCAAGCGAGGAGCCATTGTTGAGGTGGGGCGTTGTCCTCGTGCACCAGTACCAATTGCCCAACCTTGATATTTGGCTGTGGGCAAGTCCACTTTGTTCGTTGCTGTAGAGTGTGAACGTAGTCACGGCGCCATAAGTTCCAAAACTGATGCTTGAGAAATGTTACTCTTTGCCAACGGTCCAAGTAGTTCAACTGTTTTGTTGTGTCTGCAGTTGGTGCATAGAGTATAACGCATCAGGTGCTGCCACAAGTGGAGATCCAATCAATAAACGAGCTGGAGTTAGTGCAGTACCGTCATTTGGGTCATCCGATGCTGGTGCCAAGGGCCTCGATTGAGCGTAGCTCGACTTCAGTAAGAACAGTGAGCAGTTCTTCGTATGTTAAATTGGCTTCAGCAACGTTCTTAAGCAGTAGCGTTTTGGTAGACTTAACGGCCGCTTCCCACAAGCCACCGAAATACGTAGTCATAAAGGGACCACAGAAATCAACTCCTGTTATCAAAAATGGGCGCTCTCCGTTGAGACGGTCAAATGGCAAGTTGCCCATAATCTGGTTCATGAGACGCGGCTTGTAGTGGAAGCAGTGTGTACATGAGCGTACAACCTTTCGGATAAGGTCTCTGGCGTTTATTACCCAGAGCCTTTCACGCAGTAGCGAAAGCATAATTTTTTGACCAGCATGTAGATTGCTTCTGTGCAAAAACTCTACATACAGTCGAGTGAAACGATTATCTCGTGGTAGAAGTGCTTGGTATTTGGCAATCTACCACCTACTCTCATCACAATAATTGTTTTGTTGTCAATTTGCAATTCTTGCAAAAAGGGTGCGAGGCTTTGCATGCTCGACTTTAAACTCCTTTGTTTGCGTATTAACGAGATTTCTTCGTCGTATGCTGATTGTTGTATGTGTGATACTATTCGCCAAAATGTCGCTGTTAGCTCAGTTGCTGGTATGTGTAAGATTGCATCTGCAGTCAGTTTCCGATTTGGCGATATTCCGTTGAGGATGCGATAAACGTATGATACAATGCGTAGTATTTTTATATAATACGATGATCGTTGTATAATGTCGTCAACCATTGATGTAAACGATGGTGCCTTGCAACATATTGCAACTGCTCTAGCACTTCGATGGGCGGTTGTTCAAGCTCTTTAAGTTGAGGTCATTCGTCTGATGGGTGTTGTAAAAACTCAGGTCCTTGAAACCACATGCTTGCTTGAAGATCCTTTGCAGTACATCCTCGTGATAGAATGTCTGCTGCGTTTTTTGCAGATGGGACGTGGCGCCAGTCTACATCCGTTATGTTTTCTTGAAGCTCCGATACTCGATTCGCGACGAAGCAATTAAGCTGCGATGAGTGCATTTTAATCCACTGTAGAACTATTTTGGAATCTGTCCAGAAATAGGTTTTGTTAGTATATGGTTCGAGTTTATGTTTAATTTTTCTAAATGTTCTGTCTAATAGCAAGGCGGCACGGCACATAGCTCTTATCTGGGAAGTGACTGAGCCTTGAGTGGAGCTACTCTAGATTTGGCTATTAACAGATTGACACTTGTAGAATTGTTGCTATGGGTGCGAATGTAAATGCAACATCCGTATGCGCGTTCGGATGAGTCCGCAAACCCATGTACTTCGCTTTTACGTTCAAGCGTTGTACAAACGTAAAGTGGAATTTTGATTTTCGACACGTTAAGCAGATCAGTCTTAAGCTCGATCCACTTTTGTAATAACTCATTGGGTAGAGGCTCGTCCCAACTGAGTTTCTTGAGCACGAGGTCTTGTATAAAGATTTTGTAGCGGACTATGATTGGATTTATTAGTCCCAGGGAGTCGAAAAGTTTTGATACGGTTGATAGTACCGATCGCCTTGTTTCTCTTTCAGTTTTGTGTAAGTCATAGTTGAACACAAATGTATCTTTTGACGGTTGCATGCTAGTCCTAGCGTTTTTACTGTATCTTCTTCATCCAGCTGAATAGGAATTTCATCTGCTGGTGATGCTACGATGTATGACGAGTTACTATTAAATTTAGTCATTGTCAGGCTTGCCTTTTCAAGTAGTTTGATCAGCTGATCCTTTTTATGCTGCAACTCTTCTATATTGTCCGCACCTGTTAGCAAATCATCGACATACAAATCTGTTCGCAGTACCGAAGCGCCAGTTGGCAGTTCTGACTCAAATAAATCTGCTAAGTAAAATAAGCTACGTGTTGCAAGGAATGGCGCAGCTGATGTGCCGTATGTAACCGTGTTTATTTGATAAGTTTGCAGTATGTCGTTTGTATTATCTCTCCAAAGTATCAATTGAAACTGTCGGTCTTGCTCATCAATCTCAAATTGCCTGTACATTTTTGTGATGTCACCAGATAGTGCGAATCGATGTAGACGAAATGTAAGTAATGTTGTGATTAAATCCTGCTGGATTGTTGGACCTGACATTAGCAATTCATTTAATAAAATGCCTGATGTTGTCTTGGCGGATGCGTCAAATACTACGCGAAGTTTTGTAGTAAGACTTTGAGGCCGTAGTACGCAATGATGCGGAATAAAGAAATGTGGCTGGCACAGATCTACGTTGTGTATGGGTGACATATGACCTTGTGTTACATATTCGTTCATGAACTGTGTATAAGATTTTTTTAAGACTGCGTCGTTATTTAGCTTGCGCTCTAATAGAGCAAATCGTCTTAGCGCCATGTCGTATGACTTTCCTAACCCTTGAGGTGACTCCTTAAACGGTAGGCGAACCTTCATGCGGCCTTCTTGAGAGAGCGACACATTTTTAACGAAGTGGTCCTCACACTTTTGTTCATCATCAGTAAACTTGGAAGGCGAAGTTGTGTACTCTTCAACTTCCCAAAAGCGGTGAATTAGCTGGTCAATAGATAACTCTTCCTTTACTATGATGCATCGGTAACTAGCATTGTTTGATTTGTTGCTTATGTTTCCGCCAACTATCCAGCCATACGCTGTGTCGATAAGGCTTGGCATATTGGGAGCAACGGAATACTTGCCACCACGAATAGCCTCAAAAAACCCTTCAGTGCTAATTAGAATGTTGATTTTATTAGGCATATAAAATTGAGGGTCGGCTAGAACTATGCCGTCAGGAAGCTTCCAATCTGAAATGTCGATTGTCTCATGTGGTTGTTTGGCACAAATTTTTTTGATTACAGCAAAATTAGATGACCATTCAAAGTCGGTCACTTTAGACTTTAGGGTAGCAAATACGTTAAAGTTGATTTGAACGCCACTAATAGATTGTGAAACGCGAGTTTTATCTAAATGCAGTCGCTTAGCAGTTTCTTCGGTAATTAAGTTAACCTCCGAGCAAGAGTCTAACAATGCGCGAACCAAGTGATATTCGCCACATTTGTCTTTAATTTTAACTAGAGCGGTGGGAATTATCCCTCTCTTAACGGTGCGCGATAAGAGTGTAACTTGGGGTTGAGTTTGTTGTGCCACTGGTGGACTGTTCATGGAACCACCACGTTGATCAGTGTTTGTTAGAAGCGCTCCTCTTGCAGTTTGATTGAAACTGTGCAAGAGCGAGTGATGTGCTGAACGGCAAACCCTGCATCGAGATTTGGATTGGGAATCCTTAAAAGCGTGATCGTTGCGTAGGCAATTGTAACAAAGGCCTGCTTTTTATACCCTGTACCTATAGGTACAAAGGGTATACTAGATTTGTGCAATGTATGTAACGGCAAGAAGGAGGCGTGGCAGACCCCAAGTCCTTTATACCAAAATGCTTATCATAACCTCGGGTAGCGATTGAGCCATGTCCGTCTGTCCGTCCGTCCGTCTGTCCGTCTGGCTGTCTGTATGAACACCTAGATCTCGGAGACTATAAGAGCTAGAGATACGAAACTTTACCAGCTGATGCGCATATTTCCTGAGAAGATGAAGTTTGTTGAATCATGTCCATATCTTTCCCCGTTTCCCCGTAGCAGAGTTTCGCGGTTTTTGACTACACCGTTTAATATTTTAGTTTAACAGAGCGATGCATTGTGGTTGCATGCATTTGTATGTCAAAAATAAACAAAATCGGACAAATACAATAAAAGTTATAGCCTAAAATGTACAAATGGACTATAATCACAATTTTTGGTAAGCTGATTCATGTGGCTCTAATGAACCAATCTACATCAAAATTTTATCAATGCAGGCCCCCCACCCCCCGCAATCGATTTATCGTGTTTTCTCCTACACCCCTCAACACATCCCCTTAAAACTTTCCTCATATACTTTAAATAACTTCTTTGACGTAAATTTCGATTTTCATCAAAATCGGTTAAAATTTGCGGAACTTATAGGTATAAAATATCGTTTTGCATCAACAAATAAAATATTCCAATTGGAAAGTTCATAGAAAGAATATGCAGGAATAAAACTTTTTTCGAGAAAAAAAGGTACAGGGTATTACACTGTCGGGCACCGCCTCGACTGTATTACATTTTTTAACATGTTCTTTTCGTTGGTTCAACTGTAGATTTGCGAAGGAAGAACATTTAAAAATGTAGTGGTTAGATGACTTGCAGTATGTGCAAGCTAAGCTTGTTGTAAGAAACGATTTGTGATTTGAGACTTGATGTGACTTGCGTTTATCATAAGAAGTGAATTGAGAAATACTCCTAGAACGACCTTCTAAAAACTGACAACGGTTTGTCAGAATTTTCGAACACTCATCCCAAGTAATCAATTTTTCAAAAACTTGTTTTTCATCATAGTGCAGTCTAGTTTCTGCATCCACTTTGCTGAGCAATATGTAAATTATTATTGCGTTCATTATTTGGTCTGCAGTTCCTAAGGATAGTAGCGAACCTCGTATAGCTGAAGTAGAATCGATTAATTTCTGCAACGACACAGCATCTGGTTTGCTCATGGCTGGCAAATTAAACAGGCTTGATATGTAATCAAGAAATATTAACACATCGTTGTCATAACGATCCTTTAATCGTTTTAAAACCTCCTTGTAGTTCCCTTCAGTTACTTGGTATGCCTGTACTACCTCAAGTGCAGGCCCTGATAAGCAATTAAGTAGATAATTGAACTTATCAATTTGAGAAATTAGTTGATCGCTGTCCACTAAGTTGGTAAACGCACTCATAAAGCGATTGTAATTGGCGTAGGTGCCATCAAACTGCGGTAGTTTGAGATTAGGTAAACGTGTGTGATGTACAGATGCTGAACTTAAAGTTGTATTTAAAAAACTTGACTCGTTGGTGCTGCTACGACGCTTCTTGTTAATCGACGACATTAATAAGGCCTTTGTAGAAATATAACACTCCTCGATCTCTGCCCTACCATTGTCAGCATAGTTTAATTCCTCTATTTGTGTCTGAATTTGACAAGCTTGACGAAAATAAGAATCCAAAATTTGAATATTGCATTCGAGTACAGCAACATCTGCACTTTCGGTATCAACTTTTATTCTTGCATTTAAGTTGTTTATATTTTTTAGTGCGATTGTTCGTTGCAAACGTAGGTTCACTAATTTCGGTTCATTAGGTTCCACTGTACTAGCTTTGTCAGTTTGACTCATGATGGACCGTGCATATGTATTTAAGAAAAGGCAAACGCAAACGATGAAATATAAACCAACAATAATATGCAGCAGCAGAATCCCTTTGTACGTGGCTGTACTTAGGCAACGTTATAAAAAGAGCACGAAAAGCGATGGCAAGTATGCACACAACAACAACGTTCTAACTGTAATCAGCAACGACACCAACGTATGAAGAGAGCAATAAAGACAACTGTAAAATTCCAAATTCCCAACTGTAAAATACAACAGTAAGCGAACAACAACAGCGCTTGCCTTGCACTGTTATGTGTATATGTACATAAGCATGTATAAATGTAACTGTTTTTTCACCGTTGACTGCTCGATCAGTGCAAATACATAACCCAAATTTGCGCGCTTGGCCGTTGCATGTATATATATGTATATGTTAAATTTCGTATGTACGAATGTATGTGAGTTGGACAGTGCCTTTAATTTTCACATATACTATATGTATGAATGTATATAAGTTTCAGTTTGGTTATGTACTCACTGCGCAGCCCTTGCGTTTATGTACGTATGTGTTTGTATAGTTACTGTGTGTGTGAAAGTGTGGTTTGGCACTGGCGTTTTCCCAACGTCGCGCTCGCCAAAATGTTCCAGACCTAGCTCTGGAGGTCGATTTCCCAAAACGTTTGAATTTTAGTGTGTTTGTAATTTAGTAAAACGTGGTTATGTTCTTTTTAATACGTGTTGTTTCTTTGACTGTTCCTTTGAGAGTGTTTTATGTTAAGTTTACATTTTGTCTTACACCTAAGTTACATGTTGTGGGAGATAACTGTTACCATTAACATTATAGTGCTGGGAAAGGCTTACATATATTGTGTTTAACATCAATTAGCTTTTAACGACAATAGGCTAGATCAATATAACATTTGATGTTCTGTTACCATTTAATGTTGCTGTTATTGATGGTACTAGTTTACAATTGTATGGTTTTGTTATTTGTTTATTGTTGCTGCATTACTCCTCAAACAATGTCTACATCAAAAGTTATGTGGCTTCAAAAAATTCAAAGTGTCGGAATAATTTGTGTACTCTGTGTACATGCGTACAAGTCCCAGTGTGCATGCATTAGCTTGTGTGCCAGCTCGTTTTTTTGCTTGCTTCCCTCTCTCTCACTTTTTGTTACTCTCACAGCAATGCCGTGGCCTTGGTGTTGTTTAGTAGTTGGCTACAAAATAAGATCGGGCTGCGCTAAGAACGATGTAGAAGTTGGCGCGGGGGAGGTGAGAGTTGCACGAACAACGAAGCCAAGCAGCATTGCACGACAGTTACATTGTCTAATTCTTTTCTTTCTCTATTTCTTTTAATGCTGCTTTCTTACGCACTCAGCGTAGAGGAATTACTATTGATTTAGTTCTATTCGCACTACTTATAGTACAGTAAAAATAGGTTTTGACCCGGAAAAAATTGCACACTGGAATTTCTCTTGCTTAATGTATTAAGGACCATCCAAAAAGTCTAAAACCAATTTGGAGACCTCCTCCCCCGTAGAGTTTTCCGTTATTTTGATATATGTTTGAGCCCATTTATCTCGAAATCTATAAGCCGTACATAAAAATTTCCAAGGCAGAAAACACATGCATGTGTGCGTGATTTTTGTACTGAACTACTCTCAGCAAATTCTCTGGCGTTGCTATGTTCTTGTTGCAAAGCATGGTAGAATTATACAGGTAAGCTATTCACTGCACTGAAACCTTATTTTTAGTCTGAGCGAAAAAGTGAGAGAGTGAAACCACCCCCATTGCTGTTGTTGTGCGTAGGCAAGCATATTTAAAATTTTATTTTGTGCTGATGGTTGCAACTAGAGTGGCTTATTTTTTACCATTGCACAAAATTACGGTAAATGCTGAAAAACTATGCGCAGAAACAACCTTTCTCGTGTAAAATATCAACGAAACTAAAATAAGGTTTGAATTGCGAAAATTTTTCGGGAATAGCTTACCTTGTTTATTCTACCATGGTTGCAAAGCAACAGACACGAAGTTGCTTGTGCATGACTTCGGCTCTTGCTTAGAGCGCGTGCTTGCTCTCACAATGCTAAAGCACTCCAGCATTAGTATGCCGTGGCTTTGGTGCTGTGTGGCATATTTACTACAGGTCATGGTGGAATAATAAGGTGATGTCGTGCGAACGCTCACTCTCTCGTTTAGCGCCCTTATCGTCAGTACAAAATTTGCTGTGAACGAGTAAGGTTGGTTGCGAACGAAATTTTTAGCACTGGGTGTTTTACAATACAAAAGCAAAAAATTATGGGCAATAGTAAACTTGTTCAAATTAGACTATAGCAAAATTAACTTTAATATTAACTATAAAACATATCTGAATTGTTTATTGTTTTTTATTTGCAAACATCAACAATATATATATCTATCTCATTCACATTCACGAAGCAATGCTAAGAGAGCTTTCCTAGCAGAAAAGCTTTTAATCTCTCACTCGCACTCACACGCTGCATACAATAAGGGATAGCTTTTACTGACGATACCACCTTATATTATTCCACCATGCTACAGGTAGCATACTCCCGCCGAAGGCTCTAACAAATATTACCAATTTTTAGGTTCGTTGCGACTGCACGTGAGGAGGGTTGTTTACGCGCATCGGGTGCGAGCAACAGATACAATTTTTGTTTGTTTCCTTGAATCAGTTTATGTTTAATTTGCTACAAGCTAAGATCGCGCTACGCAAATTATTGATTTTAAAAAGGAACAAATGTTCAAAGAGGAATGTTAAAATGAGCGGCGCGATCTAAGCTTGTAGCCAACTTAACATAGACCGATTTTGTGTTTTCTGCCAAACAGGCACCAACGCCAAAAAGCAAGCACGCTCTCTAAGCAAGAGCGACGTCAGCTTCGAAACACGTCACAGCGGCAGAAAATGTTCAATACAAGCGCAAAAAAAAATGCATATGTATATTTTGCCGACCACTGCTTTAAAGTCATCCCGTACCATGAAAAAAAAGAATTGTTTTTGTATGCATTGCGTGAATACAACACAGCGACATACATAAAGTGCCAGTGTTTGCCATTAGCTTGTGTGCCAGCTCGTATTTTTATTTGCTTCTCTCTCCTCTCTCACTTTTTGTTACTCTCACGGCAATGCCGTGCCTTGGTGCGTTTGTTTTGATTTTCTTTTTCGCATTGATGAATTGACGCTGACGTTGTGTTGGTGGGCATGACTTCGGCTCTTGTTGAGAACGCCGAAAAACGTTCGTTTCATTTCGTTTGTATAAAAACAATTAACTAAAAAATATTAGTTAATCCAACACCTTTAATATAAAACTGTGAAAATGCTACATCAGAAAAATAAAATATGCATAGAAATTATAATTTGACGTGTTCTATCTTTTTGCTATACATTTACCAAAAATTGACATCACATATGTCAGATATCTCTCTGGAACGAGAATTCCTTCACATTCATTATTATTATAATATATAATTGATTGTTAAGATACCGTTTGAACTCCAAAGTAATGTTAAGACGGCTAAACTAAAGAAAAAAAAAACAGCGTAGAAAAATAAGTTGGGTGAAAAAAGTTTTACTTCTAACGCTCGCTTGTACTTCACGTGAATTTTTGCTATTGCTGCTTGTATGGGTTGCTGAAATTTTGATCGTTTGTCGCTGGAATTTGTACATGGACTTGTTTTCTTTAATAATTAAAATACTCGGTTGTTCAATTTAAAAATTTTTTTTATTATTTTTTATTGCATTAAAAAATTTGTGGAGCTCATTTTGGGTTTTAATATTTAATAAATTTACTTATTGTCTAATAAACAGATATGAAGAGAAAAAAAAACAAAAAAAGAATTTTGGGTTTTAACTTGCCATTTTACTATGGATACGAGTAAAAAATGTTGAGGATACATTTTGCTAAAAACTAGTTTTATTTTTAGATCTCAAAGAAATCAAAAGAATTGTTACTTATTTTTTATGTTTCTCTAATTAAGTTTTGAGTCTTAAATCAAATGAATTGTTTCTTAATCATTATGTTTTCTTGTATTAAATTTTGAATCAAATGAATTATTCGTTTTCTTTTAAGTTTTGAATTTTTGTTTCGGTTATTATGAAATATGGAAATGAATTTGAGTGAATTTTGTATAAATATTCTTTTTTGTATATAGGTTTTCATGTCTGTAATTATGTGCGGCTTAAACTTGCTAGCGCCTACCGTTTTAGTGCGATTAATCGATTTCTTTTTGAGAATCGATCGAAAAAATCGACTCCAAAATCGAAGATCGAGCTCAGCTCTACAGCCAACGTCGCCAAAATTACGCAAAATACAAAAAAAATTAATAATACATACAAACTTGAAAATACGTACAATATCAAAAAAGTCCAGACTACTTAATAATAATATTTACAGTATGTAATGCTTAAACTGCTTGTGAATTATAAGCACTTTATGAAAAAAAATTCATTGCGTGCTCCCACTTATTACAGTTGTGCAAATTGGATTGGAAGAAAATACAATTTTTTATTGAATGATTTTTTAGAAGAAGGAAGAAATGCACGAGCGACTGTAATCAATTTTCTTTGTGATTATTAAATTTTATTAGATATACATACATTTAAAACACTAGCTAACAATGGATATTTAATAATATATAATACATTTCTTTAAGGAGTTTGTTTTCCATGCTACATGAGATTTACCCAGTTTTAATTTTAATACACTATTGGACTATTTATATATTTTGCTGTGCGTGGGCATTGCTAGTACTGTAGTTATTGAACATATTATTGTAAAATATATTTAAATGAATATATATATAAATAAATAATAATTTTATTAATTATTCTTGATTCGCTGGAAGGATTAAAAGTAATAGTATTTAAATTTATATTATAGCACCGAATAAAGATTTTTTAAATTTCATAGCAAAACAAAAAATTTTTTTATTGGGCCTGTTCCGGTGTTCACTTTTCTGCAAATATTAATTTGTACTTTTTAGTATAGGGTATAATATATTACTACATGCTATGAGGAATTTTTGTTTTAATATTAATAAACTACATTAATTTATATATAAAGGAAAATATATTTAACTTTATATAATTCGTTGCTATGTTTTAAATAGCTCGATGGCATTAATCGATAGCTTAATGCCATATGGTGTTACCAAACAATTACATGAACAGGGGTGGTTTGCTTGTAAAACTGCTTTATAAAAATCGAATACACAATTTTTGAAACAAAGTAATCTGTGAAAAATAAGTATTCCCTTCAAATTTGTTTCAGAATGTGTTAAGCTGAGAAAAATAATTTTTTAGTTCATTCTCTGCTGGAAGCTCGAAGTGAAAACATCGTTTGGCTCTAAATATAATAAATTTTATTTTCCATTTCCTTTTACAGGCTAATGTAAGTAAAAAAAAGTGTACATACAAAATTTTAGATAATCAAAATATATTATACTGTAACGACCTCCGGTTTGTCCGGAACAACGGCTGGGATAGCTCAGCTATGCCCAGGGTTAATTTCACAACAAAATTTATATTTGATGAGACTTTCGATATTTTAAACAAAACACAATTTGCTTTTAGTTTTAAAAAATATATTATCCGCCTTTTTGCGGTCTATTATCACAGTGCACTTAAGTCGAGCCCACACGCTCTCTATTTTACACAAAATAATATTTTTAGCAAAACTATATTTTGGGAAAACAGCGTTAAGCTTAAATCTAACAATTAAACAGATTTAATAATTTAATAAGGTTTACTGCCCTTTTACGGCGATACGCTCACCCAGATTGTTAAATCCTGGTAGCAATACTTGGCGTGGCTCGTTCACGAAAACGTATAAACTCCGACGCGGTCGCACCCGGTGCGCTACTAATGAAAAATATTCTTATATCCGTCCTTTGCGACAATTATATATTTGGTTACTCGAAAACGCCTTTAAATCTGCGGCACTGATTTTAATACTTTTCTCACTAGAGATCTTTCTTTTTCCTAAGACTCTCAGACTGTTCACCTTACAAACTCACGAAGACTGCCTCGATTTGGCTGCCGATCCGCCATATATTGGCCTCGATCGGCGCCAAATCCTTAAATTCCCGCCTAAACGTATACTAATAACTCCTATATGGCACTCTGCTTATCTATCTATCTATCCTAATAGAAAAGACAGAGTCCGCCGTACCTAAAATTATCTCTATCACCTACTCTACATGTACACCTATGCACTACTACCAATAACCTACGCACTAATACAAAACAATAATTAGCGCGCCCAGCTTAAAGGCCGTTATATCTTAACTAGTGTTGGTGAGAGTTGGCGCGCTTTCACCGCTACTCTCACCAAGCAGTTCAAGCAGTTTAGCTATTGCCCTATTGGCAAATTCGGAACAATGTTGTTAGGCGGCAAATTGCCTCCTCACACTCCCCCCTTTCTTCGGGAAATAAAAAAAATCTAAAAAATCTGGCACTTACCCTGGCAAACATTGGCCCAGCTGTGGCTCCACCAAACGGCATGGCGTCCGTGGCCAGTTGCACCACCCCTGTGGATCCTCCTCGCGAGCTGAGCGTTACTCGCCATCCTTCGTTCGCCCTTACCTGTGCCATAAATCGGCACCAGGTCAAGCGGCGCAACGGCCTCCCTAAACGTTCTGCTGTCTCCCCTCATTGGGAGAATAGCCAGATACGCTGCCTAACCTTTGTTGGTCCCCGTGCTCCCTCATTCGGAGTCAACGGCCAACGCAACAAAGGTCATAAAAAACTACACTCGCTGCACACTACTTGGGGTGCTCCACCAGCCATCCCTAAGCGCAGCTCTGCTCATTTTCGTACCCCTGCCACGTCCCGAAACCGTTGGCTTCGCACGCAGCAGCCAAGCTGCTCTGGCACGCCATGACATTTTTCATTAAAAATTTTCCTTTTTCCCTACAATCAATTCTAAACCTAACCTATTTTCCAAATTTACTCTATACTACCTTTTCTCTATTTGTTATACCATCGTGCCCACTGTGCACGATCACAACCAAAACCGTTACAGCTATTTCCTACCAAATAGCTTCCTACTGCTCTACTGTATCAGTCAGCTTTTTAATGGCTATCCCTTTTCAGCGTTGCCACCTATGCGCATGCGCGCCTAGCAACGCTATTATCAGCTGCACTACTAAAAAGAGGAAGAGTTGCTGCAGCAAAATGCAATTTAAGTACATATATAAAATAAATAACAAAAAAACCTTTTTCCTGCCAACCTAATTTATTGCAGCTATGTGAAGACGGTAACCACACCGTCCTTCTACCCACCTGCATTCACGGAATCGCCGTCCGCCTATCTATTTTAAGATTGCAGCCTTGCGCCAATTTGCATATTTTGGCCCCGGCCTGCAAATCTACCACCTAAGCCCCTTTTTGGGCCCGGTATGTACCTTCAATATCACTGCCATGCTGCACTTATCTTCTCTTTTCCTTTCAGGACCCCCTATTTGGATCCTCAAAAATTATTGAAATAAATATAAAAACAAAACCCATCAAAATCTTTGCTGTGCTGTGTGACCATAAATTTTTCCGTGTATAAAACTAAATAAAACAAAATTTAAACAACAAACAAAAATAAACCCAAGCCTAGATACCGCACCCTTTTGCCACTTGTACCCAAAATGAAACCTGTAAAGTAATTTTTTCCTACCTTTTGTGCCTTAACTTTAACAAATAAACTTACTTTTTTGCATCAAAAGTGTCTTTTATTTTTGTAAACTATGATTTACCTAATCTCTGTCTAAAACAAAAACCCTAGGATCACCACCTTGGCCCCAACGAACCCTATAGCGCCGTCCGCCCGTCGTCAGGAGTTGTCCGCCACTTGCTTGTGGCCGATCTTGCTGCCGCCTTCGCCGTACGATAGAAGATACGGCCAGCTGCCGCCAAACACGCCGGGGCGCTGATGCCTCCTCGTGTTGCGCTACCGCCGCATAGCGACGCGTACTTTTGCGCTCTGGCGCCTGCTGCGTTTTCTTGCGCTTCCACGGTGCCGGGCCCTTCGCAAGCCTCCGCCTAGATAGGCCATGATCTTGCGAATCGCTCGCCGGCTGCCATTGACGCTGTTGTTGCTGCTCCTGATGCGTCTCTCTTTGTCGTTGTTGTTGTTCTTGCTGTCGTCGCTGCTGCCTTTGCTGCTGTGAATGCGGCTGGTCTTGCCGCTGTTGATGCTGCATATTCTGCCGTCTAGGCCTCTGCTGGTTTTGTTGTTTCTGCTGTTGCTGTTGCTGTCGACGTTGCTCCAGTTTCTGTTGTTGCAAGCCTGCGCCTGAGAAGGCTGAGTGCTTGCAATCCGCTCACCAGCAACAAGTGCCTGTGAAGCTGCATCTTTGCAGGACCCTTGGCAAGCTTTCGCCTTAGTAGACTGAATGCTTGCCATCCGCTCACCAGCAACAAGTGCCGGTGTAGCTGCATCTTGTGCTGCCGTTATGCCGGGCCCGTGGCCGCCTTCCGCCTGCATGGCTAGAGGCTCCGCCACCCGCTCTCCGGCTACAAATGCCTGCGTCATGGCATCTCTGCTGGGCCCTTGGCAAGCTTCAGTGGGCTGAATAAATGCCAACCGCTCGCCAGCTAAAATTGCCTGCGTAGCTGCCTCTTGAGTAGGCTGAGGGTTCGACGCTGTGCCGGGCCCGTGGCTGCCTTCCGCCTGCATGGCCTGAGGCTCCGCCACCCGCTGTTGTTGCCCGTTTGTCTTCTTATTGGCAAATTTTAGATCGTGTCCAGCACAGCTAAAATTGAAACCCATGCGCGATAGGAAATCCCCTTGCCTGCGCTGATTTATTTCCTCCCACAGCTTTGTATAATAGCCTCTGGGAAGGAAATAGCCCTCAAAATCCTCTACAAAAGCCGCCCATGTGGTCCAATGGTTATTATTGGCCACATACCACTTAAGGGCCACGCCTTGTAGGAGCTCAGGCATAGTTCTTGGAACCAAGTTGAGGTTCAGGCCATACGCTTCGGCCGACCATTCAACTTGTTCCAAGAATTCCAGCGGCTTAGTGGAACCATCAAAACTGAATGTCCACTCGCGCACTTGCTCTGCAACTTTAGCATAGTCGCTTAGCCCGCTGGAACCGCCTGGCATATTCTGTGGCACAGGAATTTGAAACACATCATTGTTCCTGAATGATCCTGTGCCCCAGGGTGTGGGTCTCTGATCAAAATGAGCTGACTGAGTGCTATTGGCCATGCCCGCAGGACCCTCTGGAACTGCCCGGCCACCACAGCCACTCGCTTCTAAATGCCTGTTGGCGACCGCTGGCCATGCTTTCTGGCCAGCTCGCTCAACCGCAAAGCCCATTTTATTTGGCCTTCCTGCATATAAACCCACTGTGAGAATTGGCGACGCAATTCATCCACAGTGCCCGCCATTTGAAGACCAAACTCCTGGCCATATGCTAGAAGCTCGTCACGCCTTAGATATTTTATCCAAGTGCGTGCCGCCATTTTGTGTATGTGTCCGACCTAGGCAATATGAAATATAATTTTAAAATTCAAGCAAATTTTTATATTCAAAATATCGAAAGTCCCTGCTCGGGCGCCAGTTGTAACGACCTCCGGTTTGTCCGGAACAACGGCTGGGATAGCTCAGCTATGCCCAGGGTAAATGTCACAACAAAATTTATATTTGCTGAGACTTTCGATATTTTAAACAAAACACAATTTGCTTTTAGTTTTAAAAATATATTATCCGCCTTTTTTGCGGTCTATTATCACAGTACACTTAAGTCGAGCCCACACGCTCTCTATTTTACACAAAATAATATTTTTAGCAAAACTATATTTTGGAAAAACAGCGTTAAACTTAAATCTAACAATTAAACAGATTTAATAATTTAATCAGGTTTACTGCCCTTTTACGGCGATACGCTCACCCAGATTGTTAAATCCTGGTAGCAAAACTTGGCGTGGCTCGTTCACGAAAACGTATAAACTCCGACGCGGTCGCACCCGGTGCGCTACTAATTAAATATATCCTTATATCCGTCCTTTGCGACAATTATATATTTGGTTACTCGAAAACGCCTTGAAATCTGCGGCACTGATTTTAATACTTTTCTCACTAGAGATCTTTCTTTTGCTAAGACTCTCAGACTGTTCACCTTACAAACTCACGAAGACTGCCTCGATTTGGCTGCAGATCCGCCTTATATTGGCCTCGATCGGCGCCAAATCCTTAAATTCCCGCCTAAAAGTATACTTATAACTCCTATATGGCACTCTGCTTATCTATCTATTTATCCTAATAGAAAAGACAGAGTCCGCCGTACCTAACATTATCTCTATCACCTACTCTACATGTACACCTATGCACTACTACCAATAACCTACGCACTAATACAAAACAATAATTAGCGCGCTCAGCTTAAAGGCCGTTATATCTTAACTAGTGTTGGTGAGAGTTGGCGCGCTTTCACCGCTACTCTCACCAAGCAGTTCAAGCAGTTTAGCTATTGCCCTATTGGCAAATTCGGAACAATGTTGTGAGGCGGCAAATTGCCTCCTCACAATACGCATCCATAAGAAAATGTGTGCATCTGAGCAAGAGAAAACATCCCTTTGCAACTGTAGCGAGAGCGAGAAAGCATACGGGTGGGCAAAAACAATTTTTTTTTATCTGTCTTGCTGTGCATTTTGTATGTTTTTTTTTGAAGTAAAACTAAGGTGGCATTATGCATTTTTGGGCATTGTTGGGCATTGTGTATTTTTGGGCATGAATCAATGCGTGAATGAATAATGCGTGAACGAAAGAATGTGAATTTCTATGGGAGTAACTTTGAAATTTAGTTAAACGAAAAAAACGTTAGCTGCTTTTGATTTTCTCTTTCGCATTGCGACGTTGACGTTGTGTTGGTGGTCATGAGTCATGGCTTCGCTTCTTGTTGAGAGAGCCAACTATGGTCATGGTAAAGAGAAGGGAGTAAAGCGGCCGCGGCTGGTCAGCTAAAGCACGCAGCCCATGTGTATGTGTGTAAACGAAAGAATTGTTTTTGTATGCATTGCGTGAACACAACACAGCGACATACATACATACAAGTGCCAGTGCTTGCCATTAGCTTGGGTGCCAGCTCGTATTTTTGCTTGCTTCCGTCTCTCTCACTTTTTGTTACTCTCACAGCAATGCCGTGGCCTTGGTGTTGTTTAGTGGTTGGCTACAAAATAAGATCGCGCTGTCCAAAGAGCGATTTAGAAGTAGGCGCGGGGCAGGTGAGAGTTGCACGGACAACAAAGTCAAGCAGCATTGCATGACAGTTACATTGTCTAATTCTCTCTCTATTTCTTTTTATGCTGACACCGACAAGTGCAGACGCGTTTTTGTTATCAAGGTGTTGTGCATAATATAAAATAAATGCGGGACCAAAGCAAAGAAAGTTTCAACGAGGAAGATCCCGTCGAAAAAAAATTAGGTAATTACACTTTTAATGGATTTCGAAATGGAAGCAATATATGAATATATAAAAAGTGAGTGAAATTAATTAATTCTTTTCAATAAAAACACAAACTTAGGCGACGCCAGTCATGAAACACAAGTCCCAGTGTGCATGCATTAGCTTGTGTGCCAGCTCGATTTTTTGCTTGCTTCCCTCTCTCACTTTTTGTTACTCTCACAGCAATGCCGTGGACTTGGTGTTGTTTAGTGGTTGGCTACAAAATAAGATCGCGCTGCGCTAAGAACGATGTAGAAATTGGCGCGGGGGAGGTGAGAGTTGCACGAACAACGAAGCCAAGCAGCATTGCACGACAGTTACATTGTCTAATTCTTTTCTTTCTCTATTTCTTTTTATGATGCTTTCTTACGCGCTCAGCGTAGAGGAATTACTATTGATTTAGTTCTATTCGCACTACTTATAGTACAGTAAAAATAGGTTTTGACCCGGAAAAAATTGCACACTGGAATTTCTCTTGCTTAATGTATTAAGGACCATCCAAAAAGTCTAAACCCAATTTGGAGACCTCCTCCCCCGTAGAGTTTTCCGTTATTTTGATATATGTTTGAGCCCATTTATCTCGAAATCTATAAGCCGTACATAAAAATTTCCAAGGCAGAAAACACATGCATGTGTGCGTGATTTTTGTACTGAACTACTCTCAGCAAATTCTCTGGCGTTGCTATGTTCTTGTTGCAAAGCATGGTAGAATTATACAGGTAAGCTATTCACTGCACTGAAACCTTATTTTTAGTCTGAGCGAAAAAGTGAGAGAGTGAAACCACCCCCATTGCTGTTGTTGTGCGTAGGCAAGCATATTTAAAATTTTATTTTGTGCTGATGGTTGCAACTAGAGTGGCTTATTTTTTACCACTGCACAAAATTACGGTAAATGCTGAAAAACTATGCGCAGAAACAACCTTTCTCGTGTAAAATATCAACGAAACTAAAATAAGGTTTGAATTGCGAAAATTTTTCGGGAATAGCTTACCTTGTTTATTCTACCATGGTTGCAAAGCAACAGACACGAAGTTGCTTGTGCATGACTTCGGCTCTTGCTTAGAGCGCGTGCTTGCTCTCACAATGCTAAAGCACTCCAGCATTAGTATGCCGTGGCTTTGGTGCTGTGTGGCAAAAACACAAAATCAGTTTCAAGGTATATTTACTACAGGTAGCATACTCCCGCCGAAGGCTCTAACAAATATTACCAATTTTTAGGTTCGTTGCGACTGCACGTGAGGAGGGTTGTTTACGCGCATCGGGTGCGAGCAACAGATACAATTTTTGTTTGTTTCCTTGAATCAGTTTATGTTTAATTTGCTACAACTAAGATCGCGCTACGCAAATTATTGATTTTAAAAAGGAACAAATGATCAAAGAGGAATGGAAAAATGAGCGGCGCGATCTAAGCTTGTAGCCAACTAAACATAGACTGATTTTGTGTTTTCTGCCAAACAGGCACCAAAGCCAAAAAGCAAGCACGCTCTCTAAGCAAGAGCCGAAGTCATGCACAAGCAACTTCGTATCTGTTGCTATGCGACGTCAGCGTCGAAACACGTCACAGCGGCAGAAAATGTTCAATACAAGCGCAAAAAAAAATGCATATGTATATTTCGCCGACCACTGCTTTAAAGTCATCCCGTACCTTGAAAAGAAAGAATTGTTTTTGTATGCATTGCGTGAATACAACACAGCGACATACATAAAGTGCCAGTGTTTGCCATTAGCTTGTGTGCCAGCTCGTATTTTTATTTGCTTCTCTCTCCTCTCTCACTTTTTGTTACTCTCACGGCAATGCCGTGGCCTTGGTGCGTTTGTTTTGATTTTCTTTTTCGCATTGATGAATTGACGCTGACGTTGTGTTGGTGGTCATGACTTCGGCTCTTGTTGAGAACGCCGAAAAACGTTCGTTTCATTTCGTTTGTATAAAAACAATTAACTAAAAAATATTAGTTAATCCAACACCTTTAATATAAAACTGTGAAAATGCTACATCAGAAAAAATAAAATATGCATAGAAATTATAATTTGACGTGTTCTATCTTTTTGCTATACATTTAACAAAAATTGACATCACATATGTCTGATATCTCTCTGGAACGAGAATTCCTTCACTTTCATTATTATTATAATATATAATTGATTGTAAAGACACCGTTTGAACTCCAAAGTAATGTTAAGACGGCTAAACTAAAGAAAAAAAAACAGCGTAGAAAAATAAGTTGGGTGAAAAAAGTTTTACTTCTAACGCGTGCTTGTACTGCACGTGAATTTTTGCTATTGCTGCTTGTATGTGTTGCTGAAATTTTGATCGTTTGTCGCTGGAAATTGTACATGGACTTGTTTTCTTTATAATTAAAATACTCGGTTGTTCAATTTAAAAATTTTTTTTATTAATTATTATTAATAATATTATGTATTCTACAATAAAAATTTAAGATATTTTTTTAATGCCGATTTAAGAACCTAGGGACCTACAGTTTATAGCCGGATGCGAACGGCGGTGTCTTAAATTAATAGAGATTTTCTTGGGCAAATAGCGTCTTTGAGCTAGCGATGCCAGTGCTAGGCAAATGTACCAGTGCATCTGCGGGGAATCGAACCACCGACCTTCGGTTGGTAAAGCGAGTACGCTACCACTACGACACCGAAGGCCACTAATCTTTGTTTATTGTTTTTAATTCTTAGCACTATAACAAACTCACGCAAGGACAAATTCGATCATTTGCCGACGGCACTTGCACAACCTTTCACTTTGAACGCTAGTTCGCACTGTTTAAAACAAACATCCACCCACATTAGAACTTTAACAAAAACACGCGAGGACAATAACGATCGTTTGCCGACGGCATTTGCACAACCTTTCACTTTGAAATGTACTTCACTACTGCAAGAAAAATAAAGACCCACGAGGGAGAGCTGTTTGGCATTTCCTCGCTGTGTAACAGCGCGTATTTTTGCTTGCTTTTCTCTCTCTCTCTCTCACTTTTTGCTACTCACACAGCAATGCCGTGACCTTGGTGCGTTGTGTTTTGCTTTTCTCTTTCGCATTGACGAATTGCGACGCTGACGTTGTGTTGGTGGTCATGACTTCGGCTTTAGCTCTTGTTGAGAGAGCGAGCCGTGGTCATGGTAAAGAGAGGAGAGTAAAGCGGCTGCGACTGTTCAGCTAAAGCATGCAGCACATGTGTATGTGTTAAACCAGTGGTCGGCAAAATATACATATGCATTTTTTTTTGGCTTGTATTGAACATTTTCTGCCGCTGTGACGTATTTCGACGCTGACGTCGCAAAGCAACAGACACGAAGTTGTGCTTGTGCATGACCTCGGCCTTGCTTAGAGAGCGTGCTTGCTCTCTCAACGCTAAAGCGCTCCAGCATTAGTATGCCGTCGCTTTTGTGCTATGTAGAAAAAAACACAAAATCACTTGATGTTTAGCTGTCTGCATGTTTAGATCGCGCTGCGCAAATTTTTGAATTAAAAGGGAAAAATGTTTAAAGAGGGGTGGTTGAAATTTTTTTTCATTGAAAATATGGATGGCGACGCGCAATGCGTTATTTGTCATCGTGTTGTCTCACAATGTGAATTGTATTACATTGAAAGGCATTATAATAAAATGCATGATAGGTTTAAGAAATTAGAAGGAGCTGAACGTTTAGAAAAAATTTTAGAGCTGCAAGCTAAATTCTAAAAAAAAAGACCATCCGTAAAGGGACGGCATTGCTTTACTAAAGCTAATGCTACAGTATAGGACGCTTTTTTTGCGGGTAAAGGGTCATTATGTGCATATTGGGGCATTGCATCAGCTAAAAATATTAGAAAAAATTTAGCTTGTAGCTCTAAAATTTTTTCTAAACGTTCAGCTCCTTCTAATTTCTTAAACCTATCATGCATTTTATTATAATGCCTTTCAATGTAATACAATTCACATTGTGAGACAACACGATGACAAATAACGCATTGCGCGTCGCCATCCATATTTTCAATGAAAAAAGATTTCTCCCACCCTTCTTTAAACATTTTTCCCTTTTAATTCAAAAATTTGCGCAGCGCGATCTAAACATGCAGACAGCTAAACATCAAGTGATTTTGTGTTTTTTGCCACATAGCACAAAAGCGACGGCATACTAATGCTGGAGCGCTTTAGCGTTGAGAGAGCAAGCACGCTCTCTAAGCAAGGCCGAAGTCATGCACAAGCATAACTTCGTGTCTGTTGCTTTGCAACAAGAGCATGGCAACGCCAGAGAATTTGCTGAGAGCAGTTCAGTACAAAAATCACGCACACATGCATGTGTTTTGTGTACAACACAGTACGTGTAAACTCCTACCCCATGGGGTTGGGCCTTGCCGACCCCACTGTGTTAGAGTGATACGATTTTAAAGGTTACATCCTTTCTTTTTTTCTTAATCTTGATATTTTTAGTATTACGTATTAAAGTCGGTCGATAGAAAATTCAAGCGCGTTCCGTTTGTTTAAAAAAAATATTTATTATTTTCAATAAGGTGTTTAGTTGAACCAATTTAATGCAAGGTGGTTTTAACAATGTGTAGGGAAAAAGAGTTACAAGCTATTTTTCGCTTAAATTTAAGTTTGCCCAACAAAATGAACACCCAAAAATTAATAAAAGTGCTTGGAATATTATGGCGGCATGCCGACATGCTTAAAGTCGATATAAAAAGCCGAGCGTGGGTTGTTTTGAGAAGCCCTCTTGCCAGGCAGTTGGTTGGATTTCGGGTGCGGATCCATCCAAAAGTTGGAAACATAGGTTGACAGTTTTTTGCGAGCTCCAATATATATATACACCTTGAAGTGAAAATCCCCATTCAAGACCAAATTCTGGATTCGCACCTGGTAGGTCTTAATTTTGACTATTTTATGAGGTTATAACTTTTGGGACAGTATTTTTTCAGGATTTTTTTAAAGTGCTACGTAAGCACCATTACATACAATTTCTTTAATTTTTGGTGAAATCTTCAAATTTCTTAAACTGTTGATGTTCAATGAACGGTTCGAGTTTCATGAAAATGACTACTACATAACATAATAATCTAAAATATAAGAGAATGCATAATTTCTAACAGCTGAAACGCAGCTTAAAGTGACCAAAAAAAACAAACAATTCGAAAAAAATTTTAATTTGTTATTAAAAATTGAATAAGTCAGTCACTTTGTATCATAAAAAAACACTATACAGAATTCGCAGCCACATACTGTGCTCTATAACACTAGTTTACAAAATTAAGGCTCATCGAGTGAACCTTCATAAATAAGTTGAACTTTTTAAGTAAAACTTTTTGGCGGCATCGTGGATTTTTGGGCATGAGTGAATGCGTGACTGAATGAATGCGTGAATGAATGAATGCGTGAATGAATGAATGTGTATTTCTATGGGAATTTTGAAATTTTGTTAACCGAAAAAAACGTTAGCTGCTTTTGATTTTCTCTTTCGCATTGACGAATTGCGACGCAAACGTTGTGTTGGTGGTCATGACTTCGTCTCTTGTTGAGAGAGTGAACCGTGGTCATTGTATAGAGAGGGGAGTAAAGCGGCCGAGGCTGGTCAGTTAAAGCAAGCAGCACATGGTGTGTAAACGAAAGAATTGTTTTTATGTGCATTGCGTGAATACAACAAAGCGATGTACATACATACATACATACAACTGCCAGTGTGCATGCATTAGGTTGTGTGCCAGCTCGTATTTTTGCTTGCTTCTCTCTCTCTCACTTTTTGTTACTTCCACGGCAATGCCGTGGCCTTGGTGCTGTTTGGTAGTGGTGGGCAACAAAATAAGATCGCGTTGCGCAAAAAACGATGTTGAAGTTGTCGCGGGGGAGGTGAGAGTTGCACGAACAACAAAGCCAAGCAGCATTGCGCGACAGTTATATTGTTTAGCTCTTTCTCTATTTCTTTTTATGCTGCTTTCTTACGCGCTCAGCGCAGAGGAATAACTATTGATTTTGTTCTATTCGCACTACTTTGCGTAGGCAGAGGGAAGCTGATAAATAAAAGTGATGTTTAAAGATTTTTTGTATAAATATTGAAGCTATATTGATTGGGCTAACTGTATTTTCAGTTGTTATATAATAAAATATAAATAAAAATTGTAATATATTATTTACATTGTTAACATTGACAAGTTTGCATATTTGAATTCACTCTCACGTTTTGTTTTAGCTAAGGAGTGCAAGTAGTATGACATTCATAACGTTTTCTTTGCGCTGAGCGTCTAAGAAAGTCGTACAAAAATTCACAATATATGTATATCGTAAAGTTGCATGACTCAAAAAGATCGATTCTCAAAAAACAAAAATCGATTTTATTGTCAGAAAAAAGAATCGATTTAAAATCGAATTGATGCCCAGCTTTAGTTGGTTGCTAGCTACTCCGTGTCTTCAGTCACGCCCCAAAGCATACTTCAGTTGTAGTAAACTTATCACACTTTTTTTTTTTGTGTATCTAAACGTAAGGAATGTATAAAATAAACTAATAAATTTTTGGCAGAAGGCCATCGTAGCCACCGCTCTTAGTCTTTAAGCTAGTTTATAATTTTAATTATAAGATAGCTATTTGTAAATAAATAAATAAATAAACTAATACATTTTTTTATTTGAAGTAAAACTTTTTAGGCGGCATTGTGCATTTTTGGGCATGAATGGGTGCGTGAATGAATGAATGTGAATTTCTATGGGAGTAACTTTGAAATTTTGTTCAACGAAAAAAACGTTAGCTGCTTTTGATTTTCTCTTTCGCATTGACGAATTGCGGCGCTGACGTTGTGTTGGTGGTCATGACTCATGACTTCGTCTCTTGTTGAGAGAGCGAACCTTGGTCATTGTAAAGAGAGGGGAGTAAAGCGGCCGTGGCTGGTCAGCTAAAGCACGCAGCACATGGTGTGTAAACGAAAGAATTGTTTTTGTATTCAATGCGTGAATACAACAAAGCGACATACATACATATAACAAGTGCCAGTGTGCATGCATTTTGTGTGCCAGCACGTATTGTGCTTGCTTCTCTCTCTCACTTTTTGTTACTCTCACAGCAATGCCGTGACCTTGGTACTGTTTGGTGGTTGGCTACTAGAGGTCTGCATGAATGCATTCAAAACGGCGAATGAATAGCTCAGCCTTAAAAGCCATGCATAGTTTTTAGTACCCATTTGAATGAATATAAGTGAATAGTGTGCTCACACAAGCATGGGTTCCAAAATTGTGGGTGAAGTACTTTTATGGTGTACCATAGTGAGTACACTACTATGTATATCAAAGTAAAATACGTATGAAAAAATGAAAGAGAGCAGAGAGCGCGAGAGCAGCGATCGCGAGCGTAATGAAAGGCATAAAATTAAATAAATGACATAGTAAATGCAGCAGGCATGAGCGAGAAAGCATAAATGTTTTCTTGGTCAAATTGGGGTGGCTTGCGTGCTTGTTGTATGTATACCCTTTCGAAGAAGGTAACTGCTATGACACTTGTTAGTCGTGTTTACATTCACACTAGGAATTGTATGTATAAAATGCGAAAAGGGTACTTCTCTATCGACTTTCAATCTGTTCAACGGTTCATACAGCGTGCACACAAAAACACATATGCGTTTTATGTTGTACATATGTTCTTTGGTTTAACACATAATTTTTTAATATTTGAATAAATATTATTTCACAAATTTTCTGCTTTAATATAAAGTAATTGATTTTTTTGAAAAAAAAAATTATGGTTACACATTATTATTTGCTTTATTGATTTCCAAAATGTTTTAAAGAAAAAAGTCATATAATTAAAAAAAAAAAAAGTATACAAACGCAAACAAATAAGCCAACACCTAATTTTTTAGCTCTAAAACAGATCAATTTAATGCCAATTTAACTGCCTAAGTCAATTTACTACAAAACATACACACAGTTTCCAAAATGTTATTTGCGCCGGCTTTGTTTTCTCTGCTTTTTACAGCAACAGCTACTCACGTACATGTATGCTCGTTTTGTACACTTCTATACTCAGTGTTCTCATAACATTTTGCCTGTGCTTATGTTAAAAAGACAGCATGCATGAATAATCACTTCTGTGGGTACTGTAAAAATGGGGTACTGTAAAATTTTGAGTAGAGTATTTGTGAGTACCACATAGTACTATATAGTACTATGTGAGTAGAAGTGAATGTAGCCATGCAGACCTCTATTGGCTACAAAATAAGAACGCGCTGCGCAAAAAACGAAGTAGAATTAGTCGCGGGGTAGGTGAGAGATGCACGAACAACGAAGCCAAGCAGCATTGCGCGACAGTTGTTTAATTCTTTCTCTATTTCTTTTTATGCTGCTTTCTTACGCGCTCAGCGCAGAGGAATTACTATTGATTTTGTTCTATTCGCACTACTTATGCGTTGGCATAAAAGTAAAAGTATGCTTAAAGATATTTTTGTATGAATATTGAAGCTACATATTGAGGTAACTATTTTCAGTTGTAATATAATAAAATGTAAATACAAATTTTAATATATTATTTATATTGTTAACATTGACAAGTTTGCATATTTGAAGTCACTCTCACGTTTTGTTTCAGCTAAGGAGTGCAAATAGTATGATATTCATAACGTTTTTTTTGCGCTGAGCGCCTAAAAAAATCGTACAAAAAGCCATAGCAGAGTTAAACAAAATTCACACGCAGTACAAGCTCGCGTTCCTTCACTTTCATAACTATGTATTATAATAATTGATTGTTAAAACACCGTTTGAACTCCAAAGTAATGTAAAGACAGCTAAACTAATTTAATTTTTATTTATTAAAATAAAAACAGCGTAGAAAAATAGTTGGGCGAAAAGTTTTACTTCTAACGAGTGCTTCTACTGCACGTGAATTTTTTTGAAGCACCCATAATAATGTCGAATTTGTATTTCTTATACTTGAGTTTTTTGTGATCTGGTTTTAACACCATTATCAAAAAATAAACAAATATAAAATTACGTTAAAAGGTTTTTTTTCTCTAATCATGTTAGAGCAGTGGTCGGCAAAATATACATATGCATTTTTTTTTGCGCTTGTATTGAACATTTTCTGCCGCTGTGACGTATTTCGACGCTGACGTCGCAAAGCAACAGACACGAAGTTGTGCTTGTGCATGACCTCGGCCATGGTATAATAACAAGGTAGCGTCACGCTCCGACGTATGCATGTCAAAAGGGAATAAAGAATAACAAAGTAGCATGTGAGTGTCAGCAAGAAAAAACATTTTAGGTGCTGTTAGTAGTGAGAGAGAGTGATACAGCATGAGGGCAAGCAAAACATATGAAAAAGTGTTTGTTTAATATTGCTTTGCTGAAATTTGTTTAATTACATTTAATATATTTTTATTTATAAACGACAACGCACTAGTAACAAATGTGTTCCTTTTCAGTCGGTTTTACCAAAACCAACTAAAAACAAACACTCTTAGTGCGCAGTCATTTTAAAAATTCATAAAAATGAAATGAACAGAATACACATTTTTATATGCATCCGTTGTTCACGCATTTGTTTTGCCGACGGCATTTCGACAACAAGCGGCTGCACAACCTTCCAACACAAAGTTACTTTCATACTGAACTGAAATATGCATGTGAACCGCGAGAGCGCCGTCTCAACGTTCGCTACCTTGTTATTATACCATGACCTCGGCCTTGCTTAGAGAGCGTGCTTGCTCTCTCAACGCTAAAGCGCTCCAGCATTAGTATGCCGTCGCTTTTGTGCTATGTAGAAAAAAAACACAAAATCACTTGATGTTTAGCTGTCTGCATGTTTAGATCGCGCTGCGCAAATTTTTTAATTAAAAGGGAAAAATGTTTAAAGAGGGGTGGTTGAAATTTTTTTCATTGAAAATATGGATGGCGACGCGCAATGCGTTATTTGTCATCGTGTTGTCTCACAATGTGAATTGTATTACATTGAAAGGCATTATAATAAAATGCATGATAGGTTTAAGAAATTAGAAGGAGCTGAACGTTTAGAAAAAATTTTAGAGCTGCAAGCTAAATTCTAAAAAAAAAGACCATCCGTAAAGGGACGGCATTGCTTTACTAAAGCTAATGCTACAGTATAGGACGCTTTTTTTGCGGGTAAAGGGTCATTATGTGCATATTGGGGCATTGCATCAGCTAAAAATATTAGAAAAAATTTAGCTTGTAGCTCTAAAATTTTTTCTAAACGTTCAGCTCCTTCTAATTTCTTAAACCTATCATGCATTTTATTATAATGCCTTTCAATGTAATACAATTCACATTGTGAGACAACACGATGACAAATAACGCATTGCGCGTCGCCATCCATATTTTCAATGAAAAAAGATTTCTCCCACCCTTCTTTAAACATTTTTCCCTTTTAATTCAAAAATTTGCGCAGCGCGATCTAAACATGCAGACAGCTAAACATCAAGTGATTTTGTGTTTTTTGCCACATAGCACAAAAGCGACGGCATACTAATGCTGGAGCATGGTAGAATAAACAAGGTATGCTATTCCCGAAAAATTTTCGCAACTCAAACCTTATTTTAGTTTCGTTGATATTTCTCACGAGGAAGGTTGTTTCCGCGCATAGTTTTTCAGCATTTACCGTAATTTTGTGCAGCGGTAAAAAATAAGCCACTCTAGTTGCAACCATCAGCACAAAAAAAATTTTTTAAATATGCTTGCCTACGCACAACAACAGCAATGGGGGTGGTTTCGCTCTCTCACTTTTTCGCTCAGACTAAAAATAAGGTTTCAGTGCAGTGAATAGCATACCTTGTTTATTCTACCATGTGCTGGAGCGCTTTAGCGTTGAGAGAGCAAGCACGCTCTCTAAGCAAGGCCGAAGTCATGCACAAGCACAACTTCGTGTCTGTTGCTTTGCAACAAGAGCATGGCAACGCCAGAGAATTTGCTGAGAGCAGTTCAGTACAAAAATCACGCACACATGCATGTGTTTTGTGTACAACACAGTACGTGTAAACTCCTACCCCATGGGGTAGGGCCTTGCCGACCACTGTGTTAGAGTGATACGATTTTAAAGGTTACATCCTTTCTTTTTTTCTTAATCTTGATATTTTTAGTATTACGTATTAAAGTCGGTCGATAGAAAATTCAAGCGCGTTCCGTTTGTTTAAAAAAAAATATTTATTATTTTCAATAAGGTGTTTAGTTGAACCAATTTAATGCAAGGTGGTTTTAACAATGTGTAGGGAAAAAGAGTTACAAGCTATTTTTCGCTTAAATTTAAGTTTGCCCAACAAAATGAACACCCAAAAATTAATAAAAGTGCTTGGAATATTATGGCGGCATGCCGACATGCTTAAAGTCGATATAAAAAAGCCGAGCGTGGGTTGTTTTGGGAAGCCCTCTTGCCAGGCAGTTGGTTGGATTTCGGGTGCGGATCTATCCAAAAGTTGGAAACATAGGTTGACAGTTTTTTGCGAGCTCCAATATATATATACACCTTGAAGTGAAAATCCCCATTCAAGACCAAATTCTGGATTCGCACCTGGTAGGTCTTAATTTTGACTATTTTTAGAGGTTATAACTTTTGGGACAGTATTTTTTCAGGATTTTTTTTAAAGTGCTACGTAAGCACCATTACATACAATTTCTTTAATTTTTGGTGAAATCTTCAAATTTCTTAAACTGTTGATGTTCAATGAACGGTTCGAGTTTCATGAAAATGACTACTACATAACATAATAATCTAAAATATAAGAGAATGCATAATTTCTAACAGCTGAAACGCAGCTTAAAGTGACCAAAAAAAACAAACAATTCGAAAAAAATTTTAATTTGTTATTAAAAATTGAATAAGTCAGTCACTTTGTATCATAAAAAAACACTATACAGAATTCGCAGCCACATACCGTGCTCTATAACACTAGTTTACAAAATTAAGGCTCATCGAGTGAACCTTCGTAAATAAGTTGAACTTTTTAAGTAAAACTTTTTAGGCGGCATCGTGTGGATTTTTGGGCATGAGTGAATGCGTGTGAATGAATGGTGAATGAATGAATGCGTGAATGAATGAATGTGTATTTCTATGGGAATTTTGAAATTTTGTTAACCGAAAAAAACGTTAGCTGCTTTTGATTTTCTCTTTCGCATTGACGAATTGCGACGCTAACGTTGTGTTGGTGGTCATGACTTCGTCTCTTGTTGAGAGAGTGAACCGTGGTCATTGTATAGAGAGGGGAGTAAAGCGGCCGAGGCTGGTCAGTTAAAGCAAGCAGCACATGGTGTGTAAACGAAAGAATTGTTTTTATGTGCATTGCGTGAATACAACAAAGCGATGTACATACATACATACAACTGCCAGTGTGCATGCATTAGCTTGTGTGCCAGCTCGTATTTTTGCTTGCTTCTCTCTCTCTCACTTTTTGTTACTCTCACGGCAATGCCGTGGCCTTGGTGCTGTTTGGTAGTGGTGGGCAACAAAATAAGATCGCGTTGCGCAAAAAACGATGTTGAAGTTGTCGCGGGGGAGGTGAGAGTTGCACGAACAACAAAGCCAAGCAGCATTGCGCGACAGTTATATTGTTTAGCTCTTTCTCTATTTCTTTTTATGCTGCTTTCTTACGCGCTCAGCGCAGAGGAATAACTATTGATTTTGTTCTATTCGCACTACTTTGCGTAGGCAGAGGGAAGCTGATAAATAAAAGTGATGTTTAAAGATTTTTTGTATAAATATTGAAGCTATATTGATTGGGCTAACTGTATTTTCAGTTGTTATATAATAAAATATAAATAAAAATTGTAATATATTATTTACATTGTTAACATTGACAAGTTTGCATATTTGAATTCACTCTCACGTTTTGTTTTAGCTAAGGAGTGCAAGTAGTATGACATTCATAACGTTTTCTTTGCGCTGAGCGTCTAAGAAAGTCGTACAAAAATTCACAATATATGTATATCGTAAAGTTGCATGACTCAAAAAGATCGATTCTCAAAAAACAAAAATCGATTTTATTGTCAGAAAAAAGAATCGATTTAAAATCGAATTGATGCCCAGCTTTAGTTGGTTGCTACTCCGTGTCTTCAGTCACGCCCCAAAGCATACTTCAGTTGTAGTAAACTTATCACACTTTTTTTTTTGTTATCTAAACGTAAGGAATGTATAAAATAAACTAATAAATTTCTGGCAGAAGGCCATCGTAGCCACCGCTCTTAGTCTTTAAGCTAGTTTATAATTTTAATTATAAGATAGCTATTTGTAAATAAATAAATAAATAAACTAATACATTTTTTTATTTGAAGTAAAACTTTTTAGGCGGCATTGTGCATTTTTGGGCATGAATGGGTGCGTGAATGAATGAATGTGAATTTCTATGGGAGTAACTTTGAAATTTTGTTCAACGAAAAAAACGTTAGCTGCTTTTGATTTTCTCTTTCGCATTGACGAATTGCGGCGCTGACGTTGTGTTGGTGGTCATGACTCATGACTTCGTCTCTTGTTGAGAGAGCGAACCTTGGTCATTGTAAAGAGAGGGGAGTAAAGCGGCCGTGGCTGGTCAGCTAAAGCACGCAGCACATGGTGTGTAAACGAAAGAATTGTTTTTGTATGCAATGCGTGAATACAACAAAGCGACATACATACAAGTGCCAGTGTGCATGCATTTTGTGTGCCAGCACGTATTGTGCTTGCTTCTCTCTCTCACTTTTTGTTACTCTCACAGCAATGCCGTGACCTTGGTACTGTTTGGTGGTTGGCTACAAAATAAGATCGCGCTGCGCAAAAAACGAAGTAGAATTAGTCGCGGGGTAGGTGAGAGATGCACAAACAACGAAGCCAAGCAGCATTGCGCGACAGTTGTTTAATTCTTTCTCTATTTCTTTTTATGCTGCTTTCTTACGCGCTCAGCGCAGAGGAATTACTATTGATTTTGTTCTATTCGCACTACTTATGCGTTGGCATAAAAGTAAAAGTGATGCTTAAAGATATTTTTGTATGAATATTGAAGCTACATATTGAGGTAACTATTTTCAGTTGTAATATAATAAAATGTAAATACAAATTTTAATATATTATTTATATTGTTAACATTGACAAGTTTGCATATTTGAAGTCACTCTCACGTTTTGTTTCAGCTAAGCAGTGCAAATAGTATGATATTCATAACGTTTTTTTGCGCTGAGCGCCTAAAAAAATCGTACAAAAAGCCATAGCAGAGTTAAACAAAATTCACACGCAGTACAAGCTCGCGTTCCTTCACTTTCATAACTATGTATTATAATAATTGATTGTTAAGACACCGTTTGAACTCCAAAGTAATGTAAAGACAGCTAAACTAATTTTATTTTTATTTATTAAAATAAAAACAGCGTAGAAAAATAGTTGGGCGAAAAGTTTTACTTCTAACGAGTGCTTCTACTGCACGTGAATTTTTTTGAAGCACCCATAATAATGTCGAATTTGTATTTCTTATACTTGAGTTTTTTGTGATCTGGTTTTAACACCATTATCAAAAAAATAAACAAATATAAAATTACGTTAAAAGGTTTTTTTCTCTAATCATGTTAGACAGTGGTGGCAAAATATAATAGGCAAATTTTTTGTTTTTTTATTGAACATCTTGAAATTTTTTACGTATTACGAATTTTGACGTTAAAAGCGGTCGTTTTGCAAAATTTTGTGCATAATTTGTACCATGCCAAACATTTGTGATCAAATCAAGTACTTTGATTAATTTTGTTTTGAAACCATTAAAAAAAAAAAAAAAGCTGGCCAATTTTGGTTTTTGTTCATGTTTAAATGCAAATGACTAAAAAAATACTTTTGTTAAGAGCGAAAATTTTTTTATTGAAAAAAACGTGTTTAAAATAATGGTGGTAAATGAATTTTTTGCATGCGTGAATATAACAAAGCGATGATGCATACTAGTGCAAGTTTTTTTGTGTTATCAAGCACGTGATTTTTTGCTTGTCTCATCAATTTTTGTTACTATTACAGCAATGCCTTAACCTTGGTAATGTTTGGTTTGGGCTACAAAATAAGATTGCGCTGCGCAAAAACGAAGTAGAATTAGTCGCGTGGAGGTTGAGTTGCACGAACTGAAAGCCAAGCAGCATTGCGCGACAGTTGTTTAATTCATTTTGCATTCTATTTCTTTTTAAAATATGCTGCTTTCTTAAAACAGCACAGCGAATTTTTTAATAAAATTTTATTGAATTCAATAATACTATTGATGTAACAACATTCAAATAAATTTATTTTCGACAGTATAATCAATAAAAAATTGATGCTTAAAGATATTTTTGTAATCTTAATATTGAAGCTATTACATTATTGAGGCCTCTAAACACATGATATTTTCAGTTGTAATATAATAAAATATAAATAAAAATTTTAATATATTATTTACATTGTTATTATTGACAAGTTTGCATATTTGAAGTCACTTCACGTTTTGTTTCAGCTAACAGTGCAAATAGTATGATATTCATAACGTTTTTTTGGCTGAGCGCCTAAAAAATCGTACAAAAAGCCATAGCAGAGTTAAACAAAATTCACACGCAGTACAAGCTCGCGTTCCTTCACTTTCATAACTATGTATTATAATAATTGATTGTTAAGACACCGTTTGAACTCCAAAGTAATGTTAAGACAGCTAAACTAATTTTATTTTTATTTATTAAAATAAAAACAGCGTAGAAAAATAGTTGGGCGAAAAGTTTTACTTCTAAACGAGTGCTTCTACTGCACGTGAATTTTTTTGAAGCACCCATAATAATGTCGAATTTGTATTTCTTATACTTGAGTTTTTTGTGATCTGGTTTTAACACCATTATCAAAAAATAAACAAATATAAAATTACGTTAAAAGGTTTTTTTCTCTTAATCATGTTAGAGTGATACGATTTTAAAGGTTACATCCTTTCTTTTTTTCTTAATCTTGATATTTTTAGTATTACGTATTAAAGTCGGTCGATAGAAAATTCAAGCGCGTTCCGTTTGTTTAAAAAATATATTTATTATTTTCAATAAGGTGTTTAGTTGAACCAATTTAATGCAAGGTGGTTTTAACAATGTGTAGGAAAAAGAGTTACAAGCTATTTTCGCTTAAATTTAAGTTTGCCCAACAAAATGAACACCCAAAAATTAATAAAAGTGCTTGGAATATTATGGCGGCATGCCGACATGCTTAAAGTCGATATAAAAAGCCGAGCGTGGGTTGTTTTGAGAAGCCCTCTTGCCAGCCAGTTGGTTGGATTTCGGGTGCGGATCCATCCAAAAGTTGGAAACATAGGTTGACAGTTTTTTGCGAGCTCCAATATATATATACACCTTGAAGTGAAAATCCCCATTCAAGACCAAATTCTGGATTCGCACCTGGTAGGTCTTAATTTTGACTATTTCTTGAGGTTATAACTTTTGGGACAGTATTTTTTCAGGATTTTTTTTTAAAGTGCTACGTAAGCACCATTACATACAAATTCTTTAATTTTTGGTGAAATCTTCAAATTTCTTAAACTGTTGATGTTCAATGAACGGTTCGAGTTTCATGAAAATGACTACTACATAACATAATAATCTAAAATATAAGAGAATGCATAATTTCTAACAGCTGAAACGCAGCTTAAAGTGACCAAAAAAAAAAACAATTCGAAAAAAATTTTAATTTGTTATTAAAAATTGAATAAGTCAGTCACTTTGTATCATAAAAAAACACTATACAGAATTCGCAGCCACATACCGTGCTCTATAACACTAGTTTACAAAATTAAGGCTCATCGAGTGAACCTTCATAAATAAGTTGAACTTTTTAAGTAAAACTTTTTAGGCGGCATTGTGGATTTTTGGGCATGAGTGAATGCGTGAATGAATGAATGCTGAATGAATGAATGCGTGAATGAATGAATGTGTATTTCTATGGGAATTTTGAAATTTTGTTAACCGAAAAAAACGTTAGCTGCTTTTGATTTTCTCTTTCGCATTGACGAATTGCGACGCTAACGTTGTGTTGGTGGTCATGACTTCGTCTCTTGTTGAGAGAGTGAACCGTGGTCATTGTATAGAGAGGGGAGTAAAGCGGCCGAGGCTGGTCAGTTAAAGCAAGCAGCACATGGTGTGTAAACGAAAGAATTGTTTTTATGTGCATTGCGTGAATACAACAAAGCGATGTACATACATACATACATACAACTGCCAGTGTGCATGCATTAGCTTGTGTGCCAGCTCGTATTTTTGCTTGCTTCTCTCTCTCTCACTTTTTGTTACTCTCACGGCAATGCCGTGGCCTTGGTGCTGTTTGGTAGTGGTGGGCAACAAAATAAGATCGCGTTGCGCAAAAAACGATGTTGAAGTTGTCGCGGGGGAGGTGAGAGTTGCACGAACAACAAAGCCAAGCAGCATTGCGCGACAGTTATATTGTTTAGCTCTTTCTCTATTTCTTTTTATGCTGCTTTCTTACGCGCTCAGCGCAGAGGAATAACTATTGATTTTGTTCTATTCGCACTACTTTGCGTAGGCAGAGGGAAGCTGATAAATAAAAGTGATGTTTAAAGATTTTTTGTATAAATATTGAAGCTATATTGATTGGGCTAACTGTATTTTCAGTTGTTATATAATAAAATATAAATAAAAATTGTAATATATTATTTACATTGTTAACATTGACAAGTTTGCATATTTGAATTCACTCTCACGTTTTGTTTTAGCTAAGGAGTGCAAGTAGTATGACATTCATAACGTTTTCTTTGCGCTGAGCGTCTAAGAAAGTCGTACAAAAATTCACAATATATGTATATCGTAAAGTTGCATGACTCAAAAAGATCGATTCTCAAAAAACAAAAATCGATTTTATTGTCAGAAAAAAGAATCGATTTAAAATCGAATTGATGCCCAGCTTTAGTTGGTTGCTACTCCGTGTCTTCAGTCACGCCCCAAAGCATACTTCAGTTGTAGTAAACTTATCACACTTTTTTTTTTGTTATCTAAACGTAAGGAATGTATAAAATAAACTAATAAATTTCTGGCAGAAGGCCATCGTAGCCACCGCTCTTAGTCTTTAAGCTAGTTTATAATTTTAATTATAAGATAGCTATTTGTAAATAAATAAATAAATAAACTAATACATTTTTTTATTTGAAGTAAAACTTTTTAGGCGGCATTGTGCATTTTTGGGCATGAATGGGTGCGTGAATGAATGAATGTGAATTTCTATGGGAGTAACTTTGAAATTTTGTTCAACGAAAAAAACGTTAGCTGCTTTTGATTTTCTCTTTCGCATTGACGAATTGCGGCGCTGACGTTGTGTTGGTGGTCATGACTCATGACTTCGTCTCTTGTTGAGAGAGCGAACCTTGGTCATTGTAAAGAGAGGGGAGTAAAGCGGCCGTGGCTGGTCAGCTAAAGCACGCAGCACATGGTGTGTAAACGAAAGAATTGTTTTTGTATGCAATGCGTGAATACAACAAAGCGACATACATACAAGTGCCAGTGTGCATGCATTTTGTGTGCCAGCACGTATTGTTGCTTGCTTCTCTCTCTCACTTTTTGTTACTCTCACAGCAATGCCGTGACCTTGGTACTGTTTGGTGGTTGGCTACAAAATAAGATCGCGCTGCGCAAAAAACGAAGTAGAATTAGTCGCGGGGTAGGTGAGAGATGCACAAACAACGAAGCCAAGCAGCATTGCGCGACAGTTGTTTAATTCTTTCTCTATTTCTTTTTATGCTGCTTTCTTACGCGCTCAGCGCAGAGGAATTACTATTGATTTTGTTCTATTCGCACTACTTATGCGTTGGCATAAAAGTAAAAGTGATGCTTAAAGATATTTTTGTATGAATATTGAAGCTACATATTGAGGTAACTATTTTCAGTTGTAATATAATAAAATGTAAATACAAATTTTAATATATTATTTATATTGTTAACATTGACAAGTTTGCATATTTGAAGTCACTCTCACGTTTTGTTTCAGCTAAGCAGTGCAAATAGTATGATATTCATAACGTTTTTTTGCGCTGAGCGCCTAAAAAAATCGTACAAAAAGCCATAGCAGAGTTAAACAAAATTCACACGCAGTACAAGCTCGCGTTCCTTCACTTTCATAACTATGTATTATAATAATTGATTGTTAAGACACCGTTTGAACTCCAAAGTAATGTTAAGACAGCTAAACTAATTTTATTTTTATTTATTAAAATAAAAACAGCGTAGAAAAATAGTTGGGCGAAAAGTTTTACTTCTATAACGAGTGCTTCTACTGCACGTGAATTTTTTTGAAGCACCCATAATAATGTCGAATTTGTATTTCTTATACTTGAGTTTTTTGTGATCTGGTTTTAACACCATTATCAAAAAATAAAAAAATATAAAATTACGTTAAAAGGTTTTTTTTCTCTAATCATGTTAGAGTGATACGATTTTAAAGGTTACATCCTTTCTTTTTTCTTAATCTTGATATTTTTAGTATTACGTATTAAAGTCGCAGCCAGTTGGTTGGATTTCGGGTGCGGATCCATCCAAAAGTTGGAAACATAGGTTGACAGTTTTTTGCGAGCTCTAATATATATATACACCTTGAAGTGAAAATCCCCATTCAAGACCAAATTCTGGATTCGCACCTGGTAGGTCTTAATTTTGACTATTTCTTGAGGTTATAACTTTTGGGACAGTATTTTTTAATTTTTTTAAAGTGCTACGTAAGCACCATTACATACAAATTCTTTAATTTTTGGTGAAATCTTCAAATTTCTTAAACTGTTGATGTTCAATGAACGGTTCGAGTTTCATGAAAATGACTACTACATAACATAATAATCTAAAATATAAGAGAATGCATAATTTCTAACAGCTGAAACGCAGCTTAAAGTGACCAAAAAAAAAAACAATTCGAAAAAATTTTAATTTGTTATTAAAAATTGAATAAGTCAGTCACTTTGTATCATAAAAAAACACTATACAGAATTCGCAGCCACATACCGTGCTCTATAACACTAGTTTACAAAATTAAGGCTCATCGAGTGAACCTTCATAAATAAGTTGAACTTTTTAAGTAAAACTTTTTAGGCGGCATTGTGGATTTTTGGGCATGAGTGAATGCGTGAATGAATGAATGTGTATTTCTATGGGAATTTTGAAATTTTGTTAACCGAAAAAAACGTTAGCTGCTTTTGATTTTCTCTTTCGCATTGACGAATTGCGACGCTAACGTTGTGTTGGTGGTCATGACTTCGTCTCTTGTTGAGAGAGTGAACCGTGGTCATTGTATAGAGAGGGGAGTAAAGCGGCCGAGGCTGGTCAGTTAAAGCAAGCAGCACATGGTGTGTAAACGAAAGAATTGTTTTTATGTGCATTGCGTGAATACAACAAAGCGATGTACATACATACATACATACAACTGCCAGTGTGCATGCATTAGCTTGTGTGCCAGCTCGTATTTTTGCTTGCTTCTCTCTCTCTCACTTTTTGTTACTCTCACGGCAATGCCGTGGCCTTGGTGCTGTTTGGTAGTGGTGGGCAACAAAATAAGATCGCGTTGCGCAAAAAACGATGTTGAAGTTGTCGCGGGGGAGGTGAGAGTTGCACGAACAACAAAGCCAAGCAGCATTGCGCGACAGTTATATTGTTTAGCTCTTTCTCTATTTCTTTTTATGCTGCTTTCTTACGCGCTCAGCGCAGAGGAATAACTATTGATTTTGTTCTATTCGCACTACTTTGCGTAGGCAGAGGGAAGCTGATAAATAAAAGTGATGTTTAAAGATTTTTTGTATAAATATTGAAGCTATATTGATTGGGCTAACTGTATTTTCAGTTGTTATATAATAAAATATAAATAAAAATTGTAATATATTATTTACATTGTTAACATTGACAAGTTTGCATATTTGAATTCACTCTCACGTTTTGTTTTAGCTAAGGAGTGCAAGTAGTATGACATTCATAACGTTTTCTTTGCGCTGAGCGTCTAAGAAAGTCGTACAAAAATTCACAATATATGTATATCGTAAAGTTGCATGACTCAAAAAGATCGATTCTCAAAAAACAAAAATCGATTTTATTGTCAGAAAAAAGAATCGATTTAAAATCGAATTGATGCCCAGCTTTAGTTGGTTGCTACTCCGTGTCTTCAGTCACGCCCCAAAGCATACTTCAGTTGTAGTAAACTTATCACACTTTTTTTTTTTGTTATCTAAACGTAAGGAATGTATAAAATAAACTAATAAATTTCTGGCAGAAGGCCATCGTAGCCACCGCTCTTAGTCTTTAAGCTAGTTTATAATTTTAATTATAAGATAGCTATTTGTAAATAAATAAATAAATAAACTAATACATTTTTTTATTTGAAGTAAAACTTTTTAGGCGGCATTGTGCATTTTTGGGCATGAATGGGTGCGTGAATGAATGAATGTGAATTTCTATGGGAGTAACTTTGAAATTTTGTTCAACGAAAAAAACGTTAGCTGCTTTTGATTTTCTCTTTCGCATTGACGAATTGCGGCGCTGACGTTGTGTTGGTGGTCATGACTCATGACTTCGTCTCTTGTTGAGAGAGCGAACCTTGGTCATTGTAAAGAGAGGGGAGTAAAGCGGCCGTGGCTGGTCAGCTAAAGCACGCAGCACATGGTGTGTAAACGAAAGAATTGTTTTTGTATGCAATGCGTGAATACAACAAAGCGACATACATACAAGTGCCAGTGTGCATGCATTTTGTGTGCCAGCACGTATTGTGCTTGCTTCTCTCTCTCACTTTTTGTTACTCTCACAGCAATGCCGTGACCTTGGTACTGTTTGGTGGTTGGCTACAAAATAAGATCGCGCTGCGCAAAAACGAAGTAGAATTAGTCGCGGGGTAGGTGAGAGATGCACGAACAACGAAGCCAAGCAGCATTGCGCGACAGTTGTTTAATTCTTTCTCTATTTCTTTTTATGCTGCTTTCTTACGCGCTCAGCGCAGAGGAATTACTATTGATTTTGTTCTATTCGCACTACTTATGCGTTGGCATAAAAGTAAAAGTGATGCTTAAAGATATTTTTGTATGAATATTGAAGCTACATATTGAGGTAACTATTTTCAGTTGTAATATAATAAAATGTAAATACAAATTTTAATATATTATTTATATTGTTAACATTGACAAGTTTGCATATTTGAAGTCACTCTCACGTTTTGTTTCAGCTAAGCAGTGCAAATAGTATGATATTCATAACGTTTTTTTGCGCTGAGCGCCTAAAAAAATCGTACAAAAAGCCATAGCAGAGTTAAACAAAATTCACACGCAGTACAAGCTCGCGTTCCTTCACTTTCATAACTATGTATTATAATAATTGATTGTTAAGACACCGTTTGAACTCCAAAGTAATGTTAAGACAGCTAAACTAATTTTATTTTTATTTATTAAAATAAAAACAGCGTAGAAAAATAGTTGGGCGAAAAGTTTTACTTCTATAACGAGTGCTTCTACTGCACGTGAATTTTTTTGAAGCACCCATAATAATGTCGAATTTGTATTTCTTATACTTGAGTTTTTTGTGATCTGGTTTTAACACCATTATCAAAAAATAAACAAATATAAAATTACGTTAAAAGGTTTTTTTTCTCTAATCATGTTAGAGTGATACGATTTTAAAGGTTACATCCTTTCTTTTTTCTTAATCTTGATATTTTTAGTATTACGTATTAAAGTCGGTCGATAGAAAATTCAAGCGCGTTCCGTTTGCTTAAAAAAATATATTTATTATTTTCAATAAGGTGTTTAGTTGAACCAATTTAATGCAAGGTGGTTTTAACAATGTGTAGGGAAAAAGAGTTACAAGCTATTTTTCGCTTAAATTTAAGTTTGCCCAACAAAATGAACACCCAAAAATTAATAAAAGTGCTTGGAATATTATGGCGGCATGCCGACATGCTTAAAGTCGATATAAAAAGCCGAGCGTGGGTTGTTTTGAGAAGCCCTCTTGCCAGGCAGTTGGTTGGATTTCGGGTGCGGATCCATCCAAAAGTTGGAAACATAGGTTGACAGTTTTTTGCGAGCTCCAATATATATATACACCTTGAAGTGAAAATCCCCATTCAAGACCAAATTCTGGATTCGCACCTGGTAGGTCTTAATTTTGACTATTTTATGAGGTTATAACTTTTGGGACAGTATTTTTTCAGGATTTTTTTTAAAGTGCTACGTAAGCACCATTACATACAATTTCTTTAATTTTTGGTGAAATCTTCAAATTTCTTAAACTGTTGATGTTCAATGAACGGTTCGAGTTTCATGAAAATGACTACTACATAACATAATAATCTAAAATATAAGAGAATGCATAATTGTGGGATTCTCAGAGACGCCATGCGAACATGTTACGTCTAAGTATACACGTAGCGGTCTCAAATACTAAATTCCACTCAAAATAGGTCTAAGCTGAGAGTAAAAGAGGATGCTCGAGGGGTCGCTGGTGAAGTGTCAAAGTTGTCGCACATATAATGAATTATGTTTGTTTGCTAAACTGTGTATGCATTATTGTTATATTGAATTAAAAGACATATTAACTTTAAACCCAAACTAAGATAACTACATATATTAATAAACAGAAATTATAATGAATCAGTGACTCCGCTTATGTGCATTAATTCGTGGAGCCACATAATTTCTAACAGCTGAAACGCAGCTTAAAGTGACCAAAAAAAACAAACAATTCGAAAAAAATTTTAATTTGTTATTAAAAATTGAATAAGTCAGTCACTTTGTATCATAAAAAAACACTATACAGAATTCGCAGCCACATACCGTTCATAAATAAGTTGAACTTTTTAAGTTAAACTTTTTAGGCGGCATTGTGGATTTTTGGGCATGAGTGAATGCGTGAATGAATGAATGCGTGAATGAATGAATGTGTATTTCTATGGGAATTTTGAAATTTTGTTAACCGAAAAAAACGTTAGCTGCTTTTGATTTTCTCTTTCGCATTGACGAATTGCGACGCTAACGTTGTGTTGGTGGTCATGACTTCGTCTCATGACTTCGTCCCTTGCATGCATTTTGTGTGCCAGCACGTATTGTGCTTGATTCTCTCTCTCACTTTTTTTACTCTCACAGCAATGCCGTGAGAGATCATCATGTTAGAGTGATACGATTTTAAAGGTTACATCCTTTCTTTTTTCTTAATCTTGATATTTTTAGTATTACGTATTAAAGTCGGCCAGCCAGTTGGTTGGATTTCGGGTGCGGATCCATCCAAAAGTTGGAAACATAGGTTGACAGTTTTTTGCGAGCTCTAATTTATATATACACCTTGAAGTGAAAATCCCCATTCAAGACCAAATTCTGGATTCGCACCTGGTAGGTCTTAATTTTGACTATTTCTTGAGGTTATAACTTTTGGGACAGTATTTTTTTTGAAAGTGCTACGTAAGCACCATTACATACAAATTCTTTAATTTTTGGTGAAATCTTCAAATTTCTTAAACTGTTGATGTTCAATGAACGGTTCGAGTTTCATGAAAATGACTACTACATAACATAATAATCTAAAATATAAGAGAATGCATATCTTTTAACAGCTGAAACGCAGCTTAAAGTGACCAAAAAAAAAAAAACAATTCGAACAAAATTTTAATTTGTTATTAAAAATTGAATAAGTCATAAAAAAACACTATACAGAATTCGCAGCCACATACCGTGCTCTATAATACTAGTTTACAAAATTAAGGCTCATCGAGTGAACCTTCGTAAATAAGTTGAACTTTTTAAGTAAAACTTTTTACGCGGCATTGTGGATTTTTGGGCATTGTGCATTTTTGGGCATTGTGCATTTTTGGGCATGAGTGAATGCGTGAATGAATGAATGTGTATTTCTATGGGAACTTTGAAATTTTGTTAACCGAAAAAACGTTAGCTGCTTTTGATTTTCTCTTTCGCATTGACGAATTGCGACGCTAACGTTGTGTTGGTGGTCATGACTTCGTCTCTTGTTAAGAGAGTGAACCTTGGTCATTGTAAAGGGAGGGGAATAAAGCGGCCGAGGCTGATCAGTTAAAGCACGCAGCACATGGTGTGTAAACGAAAGAATTGTTTTTATGTGCATTGCGTGAATACAACAAAGCGATGTACATACATACATACATACAACTGCCAGTGTGCATGCATTAGCTTGTGTGCCAGCTCGTATTTTTGCTTGCTTCTCTCTCTCTCACTTTTTGTTATTTTCACGGCAATGCCGTGGCCTTGGTGCTGTTTGGTAGTGGTTGGCAACAAAATAAGATCGCGTTGCGCAAAAAACGATGTTGAAGTTGTCGCGGGGAGGTGAGATTTGCACGAACAACAAAGCCAAGCAACATTGCGCGACAGTTATATTGTTTAGCTCTTTCTCTATTTCTTTTTATGCTGCTTTCTTACGCGCTCAGCGCAGAGGAATAACTATTGATTTTGTTCTATTCGCACTACTTTGCGTAGGCAGAGGGAAAAAACACCTCTACACTTCCCCACACACATTCATTATATTTTAAAATTACTTAACCGTGTTTTAATTTAAAGTGTCCGTTGTATTTTTGTATCTTTAAACGCCGCTTCAAGGGAAGCGGCAACATTTTTATTAAAACTATAACTTTGTGTGCATTTGTGAGCACATACAAGTTCAAGGACCGGGTGCAATTTTGGCACCCACAGTTGATTTGCTGCGTTCGGCGCTATTTGGAGCGCTATTTGGATTGTCGTACGGAGTCATTGGATTTGTGCATTGATGGATACAGTGGATTTTGAATTTACAGATAAATAATTGTATGCATACATACGTGCATAAATTGGATTTCTGAGAAATTGAATTTCATCATATTGTGAAATACATAAAAAGGCTTGTACTTTTGTTGTCTCACTCGCACTTATAGTACAAAAGGGAAAATTTGCAAACATGTCTACACGCAAGCAGAAACGCCTGGAAGCTTCGACGCCAAAGAAAAGTGAAAAAGAAGAAAACGATATGGACTCGGACATGGACGAAACGGTGATCGAACCAAAGTTGGAACAAACCACGGTAAACTTGCAGAATTTTATGGAGCATATGATGTCAATGCAAAAGGCGCAAAATGAGCAAATTTTATCTGTTCAAAGTACACAAAATGAACTGATAAAAGGTGTGCAACAAAGTCAAGCCGAGCAATTTGTGGCCTTTAAAAAGGAAATTCTGGAGATGGTTGAAGTTGTTGCTAAGCATGACGTGCATGCGTGTTTAAAAACAACAATTGAAGGCGCTCAACAAGGAGGCAGCGCAGTTGGTTTTGGCGCGCTACAAGATGGTGTCGCGATCGGTTCTAGCGTGCTACAAGGCAGTAGCGCGAGTGGTTTTGGCGCTCAACATGGAGACGCCGCAAGTGGCTTTGGCGCGCTACAAGATGGTGGCGCGATCGGTTCTAGCGTGCTACAAGGCAGTAGCGCGAGTGATTTTGGCGCTCAACATAGAGGTGGCGCGAGAGGTCTTGGCGCTCAACAAGGAGGCGCCACAAGTGGTTCTGGTGTGCTACAGCGAGGTAGCACAGATGGTTTTGGCGCGCTACAAGAAGGTGGCGCGAATGGTTCTGGCGTGCTACAAAGCGGTAGCGCGAGAGTTTTTGGCGCTAAACATGGAGGCGCCGCAAATGGTTTTGGCGCGCTACAACGAGGTAGCGCAAATGGTTCTGGCACTGGACAACGAGATGAGAAGTATGGCTTATCAGCACCGCAAGCAGGCGATGCAAAGGGAACTGGCGCAACACATGTTTTGTTTGATGCGCAGGTGAGCGAATCTTTTGGTTTTGGTAATGGTACTTTTGGTAGGGTTTGCAACACGGATAGGCTAGGTGCTTCTCAGGGTTTTGGCACTCAGGTGGTTAATGCAACACAGCAATATATGCCCACTCGAAAGTTAATGGATTTACCTCAGTTTAATGGGAGGTCTGAGGATTGGCCTGTGTTTGCCACAATGTTTCTTGAATCAACAGTTGCTTACGGTTACACAAATTTGGAAAATTTATTAAGGCTGCAAAAGAGCTTAACTGGATCAGCTAGGGAAGAAGTGGCAGGACTGTTAATAAATCCTGTAAACGTGGAACACATAATGGAACGTATGCAGTTTAAATATGGTCGTCCCGAGCTGCTGATTAAAAGTCAATTGGATAAAATGAAGGATATCCCACAAATAGCTGAAAATTCCCTGGAGAAATTGATAGCATTTTCATCAAAGGTTGACAATCTGATTATATTTCTGCAATCAGCAGGTGCTGAGTCTTATTTACAAAATCCAATATTGCTTGAGGAATTGGTATCGAAGTTACCAATAAGGAGTCGCATACAGTGGACAGAGTATGCGTGCGAAATTGATTGTCCTGATTTAAGACATTTTAATAATTGGGCTAGTAAATTAGCAAGAACAATCGCCAAAGCAACACTTGTTACTGTCCCAGGTGTTCAGCAGCATTTAAAGGCGGAACAGTTTAACAACAGGTCAGTTATGCAGACAACTGAAGCAGCAACAAAGAAGATAATTTGTTATGATTGCAAGGGTGAACATTATTTTGACAGATGTAACAATTTTCAAAGAGCCAATGTTAAGGAGCGTTGGGCGATGGTAAGGAGGCTTCGATTATGTTTTGGATGTTTACGTCTTGGCCACAGTTTGACATCTTGTAAGTTTGTGCGAGCTTGCCAGGTAGATAACTGTAAGATGACACACCATAGATTGTTGCATGAGTCGCGCAAAAATGAAACTGTACCAGGGAAGGATATAAACGAGCAAGCAGCGGTTAACACGGTGGCATCAGCTGTGCCAAAGATATTGTTTAAGGTTGTTCCAGTCGATGTTAAGGGTCCAAATAATAAAGTAATTCAGACATATGCCTTTTTGGACGAGGGATCTCAGGTGACACTGGTTAACGAAAAACTTGCTAAAGGGTTGGGTGTTTATGGAGACACCAGAAAATTAACGCTCAATTGGATTGGTAATCACGCCACTGATATTAAGTCAATGAGATGCGAAATGAAAATTAGACCAACTGGAGGGTCAGAAAAATGGTTGCGGTTGAGTGGGAATAGCGTTCCCAATTTGGAGTTACCGTTGCAGTCTATGGACTTGGAGGTAATGCGGGAAAAATACAAGAAACTGGAAAAGCTGCCAATTAAAGGATATTTGAATGCTGAGCCGATGATACTAATTGGAATTGATAACTGTCATTTGGTGGCAACAAGAAAAAGCGTATATGTTGAAAGTGGTTTGTTGGCAGCAAAAACACCATTGGGCTGGCTTGTATATGGATCAACAGACAATGAACAAGGGCAATCATGTGGGCAATTGCAGGCAGTTTTTCATTCGTATACAATAAATTATGATTCACTGGACTTTTATGGGCTGTAGATGATGTGCAGCTGCCGGATAGTTACGAAATGGCTTTAAAGAGATTGTGTGCTGTTGAAAGAAAGATAACAGCATCGAAAGAGCTGGACCAATACGAGCAGGCTATTATGGATTTCGTTAAAAAAGGGTATGCTGTAAAACTGTCTGCTGAGGAAGCTGCTACAAATGGGAGTAAAAATTGGTATTTGCCACTCTTCGGGGTTTTTAACGTAAACAAACCAGGAAAATTGAGACTAGTCTTCGATGCAGCAGCCTCTGTTAATGGAGTTTCTTTGAATACACATTTGCTTAAGGGTCCTGATGAAAATCCTCCGTTAATAAAAAATCTTATTCCAGTTTAGACAAGGCAGTGTGGCGATTTGTGCAGACATAAAAGAAATGTTCTTGCAAGTACGTGTACGTAAAGAGGACCAAGATTCATTGCGATTTCTATGGCGCCATGGTGATCCAGACAGGGCTATCGAAGTGTACAGGATGCAGGTGATGATATTTGGAGCGGCGTGCTCCCCGTGTTGTGCACAACATATAAAAACTTAAATGCACATACGGTCACTGGCAATGAAGCGGTGATAAAGGCAATAACGTCTAAGCATTATGTGGATGACTATGTAGCTAATTTCACGTCTGAGAAGGAAGCCTATGAGGTCAGTAAACAGGTCATTGGGGTCCACAAGAGAGCGAACTTTGAGTTGAGAGGCTTCATTTCGAACTCGCCAATGGTGCAACAAGGTTTAAATGGCAGCAAGGATAGCGTAACACAGTCAGCTGTTAAATTGGATGTTCACGCAATTGACAAAATTTTGGGCATATACTGGGACAGCAAGTCGGATATGTTTTTATTTGACTTAAAGCTTAATCGAGTCGACAAGGAAATTGTAAAGGGATCAAAATGTCCAACTAAGAGGCAGCTTCTAAGCTTGGTGATGTCCGTATATGACCCTTTCGGAATGCTGGCTGACTTAATGGTTTATGGAAAAATATTGGTGCAGGATGTCTGGCGAGAAGGTTTGGATTGGAATGATGTGTTGTCTGATACATTGTTTGGATTTTACAGTTTGAAAATGTTAAAAGGTTTAAGCTGAGTCGATGCTATTCGCCGGGTTTCTTGTCTCAGGGTTGCCAAATAGAGCTTCATATATTTGTAGATGCCAGCGAACAGGCGTTTGCGGCCGTTGCATATTGGCGTGTAAAGTTCTGTGACAGGCTTAGCGTTGCCTTTGTGGCTGGAAAGACTAAATGTGCACCGTTGAAAATGTTATCGGTGCCTAGATTGGAATTGCAGGCGGCGGTTCTTGGAACGCGTTTGAAAAACTCAATATTAAGTTGCCATGAAGTAGAAGTTCAACGTTGTTTGATGTGGTCAGACTCACAAACGGTTCTAGCTTGGATACGGTCGGATCATCGTCTTTATAAACAATTTGTGGCACACCGTTTCAGTGAGATATTGGAAGCAACAGAGGAAAGTGATTGGCGTTGGGTGCCGGGACATTTGAATGCGGCAGACATAGCTACGAAGACACGCAAGGGTATGAAGTATGAGCCTAAGAACATTTGGACAGCAGGTCCAGAGTTTCTTGGTAAAGAAGAACAATTTTGGCCAGGACAAGACTTGACTTTGTTGTCCGTGCAACTCTCACCTGCCCCGCGCCTACTTCTAAATCGTTCTTTGGACAGCGCGATCTAATTTTGTAGCCAACCACTAAACAACACCAAGGCCACGGCATTGCTGTGAGAGTAACAAAAAGTGAGAGAGACGGAAGCAAGCAAAAATACGAGCTGGCACACAAGCTAATGGCAAGCACTGGCACTTGTATGTATGTATGTCGATGTGTTGTGTTCACGCAATGCATACAAAAACAATTCTTTCGTTTACACACATACACATGTGCTGCGTGCTTTAGCTGACCAGCCGCGGCCGCTTTACTCCCCTCTCTTTACCATGACCACAGTTGGCTCTCTCAACAAGAAGCGAAGCCATGACTCATGACCACCAACACAACGTCAACGTCCCAATGCGAAAGAGAAAATCAAAAGCAGCTAACTAAATTTCAAAGTTACTCCCATAGAAATTCACATTCATTCGTTCACGCATTATTCATTCACGCATTGATTCATACCCAAAAATGCACAATGCCCAACAATGCCCAAAAATGCATAATGCCACCTAAGTTTTACTTAAAAAAAACATACAAAATGCACAGCAAGACAGATAAAAAAAAATTGTTTTTGCCCACCCGTATGCTTTCTCGCTCTCGCTACAGTAGCAAAGGGATGTTTTCTCTTGCTCAGATGCACACATTTTCTTATGGATGCGTATAATATATTTTGATTATTTAAAATTTTGTATGTACACTTTTTTTACTTACATTAGCCTGTAAAAGGAAATGGAAAATAAAATGTATTTTATTTAGAGCCAAACGATGTTTTCACTTCGAACTTCCAGCAGAGAATGAACTAAAAAATTATTTTTCTCAGCTTAACACATTCTGAAACAAATTTGAAGGGAATACTTATTTTTCACAGATTACTTTGTTTCAAAAATTGTGTATTCGATTTTTATAAAGCAGTTTTACAAGCAAACCACCCCTGTTCACGTAATTGTTTGGTAACACCATATGGCATTAAGCTATCGATGCCTTTTAAAACATAGCAACGAATTATATAAAGTTAAATATATTTTCCTTTATATATAAATTAATGTAGTTTATTAATATTAAAACAAAAGTTCCTGGTAGCATGTAGTAATATATTATACCCTATACTAAAAAGTACAAAATAATATTTGCTTAAAAGTGAACACCGGACCCAATAATTTTCTGGGTATACGCGAAACAAGTTACTATGACATTAAAAAATTTTTTGTTTTGCTATGAAATTTAAAAAATCTTTATTCGGTGCTATAATATAAATTTAAATACTATTTCTTTTAATCCTTCCAGCGAAGCAAGAATAATCAATAAAATTATTATTTATTTATATATATATTCATTTAAATATATTTTACAATAATATATTCAATAACTACAGTACTAGCAATGCCCACGCACAGCAAAATATATAAATAGTCCAATAGTGTATTAAAATTAAAACTGTGTAAATCTCATGTAGCATGGAAAACAAACTACTTAAAGAAATGTATTATATATTATTTAATATCCATTGTTAGCTAGTGTTTTAAATGTATGTATATCTAATAAAATTTAATAATCACAATGCGTAATTTTGGCGACGTTGGCTGTAGAGCTGAGCTCGATCTTCGATTTGGAGTCGATTTTTTCGATCGATTCTCAAAAAGAAATCGACTAATCGCACTAAAACGGTAGGCGCTAGCAAGTTTAAGCCGCACATAATTACAGACATAAAAACCTATATAAAAAAGAATATTTATACAAAATTCACTCAAATTCATTTCCATATTTCATAATAACCGAAAAAAAAAAAAAAAATTAAAAAAAAAAAAATAATTTTTTTTTTTAAAAAATTTATAAAAAAAAAAAAAATTTTAAAAAAAAAATTTTTTTTTTTTAAAATTCAAAATTTAATTAAAAAAAAAAAAAAAATAAGTAACAATTCTTTTGATTTCTTTGAGATCTAAAAATAAAACTAGTTTTTAGCAAAATGTATCCTCAACATTTTTTACTCGTATCCATAGTAAAATGGCAAGCTAAAAAAACAAAATTTTTTTTTGTTTTGTTTTCTCTTCATATCTGTTTATAAGACAATAAGTAAATTTATTAAATATTAAAACCCAAAATGAGCTCCACAAATTTTTTAATGCAGCGGATTTCGAGATATGTATTTCGAAAACAAAAATTTGTCAAAACTAAAAAAAAAAAAATCATTTTAATAGATGTATATATTAATAATATATTTGTGTAGGCTGCTATTCGAGCCTTTGAGGTTATTGTGTCGAAGGTGTGCATGTGCTTTCCATTAAAAGGTGATTGTTGGTTAATGTTGCGATGTTTTGTGGGAATTGTTGTATTTATGTGTTTTGTTGAAATATTTGTGATTGTTAGCGTTTCTTTATGTTATTTGTCTTAAAGTAACACGCGGTTTGTAGGTTTTAATAATTTTTGTATTTGCTTGTTTCGTGCTTGTGTCTTAGCAGGTTTAACATTGGAAAAAGAGAGAGCAAAGCAGCTAAGCCGCTCCGCTTTTAAAGGCGGCTTAGGAGCTTTTTAACATTATGTTAATGTTGGCTCTGCCAACTTATGTTACATTTTAACTTAACATTTTAGTTGTTTACATTTTAGTCATTTACATTTTGGGTATTCTAACATTTTTGGTTGTTTTAACATTTTAGTTATTTTAACATTTAAGTTGTTTTAACATTTTAGGTTGATTTGTCTATTCTCCTCCAACATCCTCCCCGCGTTGAAAGACTGCGCTTTCAAAAGGATTGTCTTGGGGAAGAGGCGCGAGTTTGTGAATCGGTCGTCTTATGATGCCTTTTGACGTTTTGACATCTGCAACGCGTACCTTTCCATCCTTTCCTGGAATGGCTGCCGTCACTCTGCCTAGCAGCCAATATTGGGAAGGCAAGTTGTCTTCATGTATGATTACGAGCTGCCCAACAGTGAGATTGGGCTGATCCTTATTCCACTTCGCGCGCTGTTGCAGAGTGTGAATGTAATCACGCTGCCACTGCGCCCAAAACTGCTGTTTTAAATAGGTGACTCGTTGCCATCTGTCCAGATAGCGCATCTTGCTCTCGGCATCCTCCTCGTGCCGATAAAGCATTTCTTCCGGTGCTGATGTTAGCGTCGATCCAATCAATAGGTGTGCTGGAGTAATAGCGCTTATGTCATTGGGATTGTCTGACATCGGAGTTAATGGTCTTGAGTTCAGTATGGCTTCTACTTCAATGAAGATTGTTTGAAGTTCTTCATATGTGAGGTTAGCGCTGCTTATGTTTTTTACAACCAACGTCTTCGTGGCCTTGACTGCAGCTTCCCAAAGGCCTCCGAAGTGTGGTGCTCTGGGGGGAATAAAACAAAATTGAAAACCTTTGTTATTGCTGAACACATTAATTTCGCTTATAGTTTTTTCATTAAGCATGGCTTTTTGGAACTCTTTCATTTTAGACGAAGCGCCAACAAAATTGGTTGCGTTGTCGCAGAAGAGTCTAATTGGAACGCCCCGACGTGAAACGAATCTTCGTAAACCTAACAAAAAGGCGTTTGTAGATAATTCGGTTACAAGTTCAATGTGAATTGCCTTTGAGGCAAAACACACAAAAATTGCTGCGTAAGTTTTGTACGGCTGTTTGCCTCTGATTTTGTATGATGTGTAAAATGGCCCGCAGAAGTCGACTCCAGTGATTTGGAATGCTTGACCTCCGCTGAGTCGATCCCTTGGAAGTTGGCCCATGATCTGCTGCATGAGATGGGGCTTGTAGTGAAAACAGAGAGTGCATCTTCGCACGATTTTTCGAATTATTTCTCTAGCGTTTATAATCCACAGCTTTTCGCGTAATAAGCTGAGAAGCATTTTAGGGCCTGCATGCATATTAGTTTTATGCAAATGTTCAATATACAGTTTTGAAAATCGATGAGTTTTTGGAAGTAAAGCTTGACATTTCGAATCGTAGGGTATGTCTGCATTTGCAAGTCTTCCGCCAACTCTCAACACACACACTTTTTTGTTTTCAAAATTTATTTCGTCGAGGAACGGAGTGAGTCCTTGTAAACTGGGTTGCAGTTGTTTCCCATTTTGAAATGCGATTATTTCAGATGCATATGATGTACGTTGAATTTGGGCGATGATTTTCCAAAACGTAAAATTTAGTTCGGCTGTTGGTATATGAAGAATTTCTGACGCTTGTAGTTTTGAATTTGGTTTAATGCCATTTATGCATCGATATATTATACGTAAGACATTATGCGTAAAATTCGCGTAAACGATGAGCATTTGTTAATTATTGTGTCGACCACTGACTCAGCGTTGTCGGAGTTGATACAATTTAATGTTATGTGTGGTCGCAATTCAATTGGTTCCGGTAACGGTTCGCGTAGTTGTGGCCAATTCTCTGCAGAGAGTGTCAAGACCTGAGGGCCTGTCAGCCATATGTTGGTTAACAGTTCTGCTGATCGACACCCACGAGATACGATATCTGCAGGATTTTGAGCTGACGGAACGTGTCTCCATGTAATATTGTCGTTGTGTTGTTGTAACTCCGAAACTCTGTTTGCCACAAAACATTTAAGTTGGCTGGCATGCATCTGCATCCATTGTAGTACAGTCTTTGAATCAGTCCAGAAGATAACATTAGATGTATATGGAAGTAATTTATTTGCGAATTTGTTCCAAGTTTTGCTTAACAGAACTGCTGCACACAGTTCGAGTTTTGGGAGAGATTTAACCTTTGTTGGTGCTACCTTGGATTTTGCTATAAGTAAGTTGACTTTGACTGTGCTGTTGATTTGTGTGCGAACGTAAATACAACAACCATATGCTCGCTCTGAAGCGTCTGCGAATCCATGTATTTCGCATGTATGTTGTTTTGTTGTATTGACAAATCTAGGAAATTTAAGATTTGATATTTCTTTAAGGTCGTTCATTAGATCAAGCCATTTGGAATTTGAGTTGTCGTCTATGGGTGTATCCCAGTCCAGCCCTTTCAGCGTTAGCTCTTGTAGAAAAACTTTGCATCTGATGATAACAGGGCTTATTAAGCCTAACAGATCAAAGATTCTCGCCGTAACTGATAAGATTGAACGTCGTGTAAAAGGCTCAGTATAATTAATCTGGTTTTGGAAAACAAAGACATCGCGAGTTGGTTGCCATGCAACGCCTAATGTTTTGGTAGTTTCATCTTTGTCGAGCTTTATAAATACTTCGTTTTGTGATGATGATACAATTTGATTTGAGTTGCTGCTGAATTTTGTAAGCCTTAGACCGGCCTTAGCTAGAAGATTTACTAACTCGTCCTTTTTGTCTTGAAGTTCTGCTAAGGTATCTGCTCCAGTGAGAAGGTCATCTACGTACAAATCGCTGCGTAGTACAGCTGCGCCGGTGGGAAATTTGTTTTCGAATTCATTAGCGATGTGGTAAAGAGATCTTATGGCCAGAAAGGGTGCAGATGACATTCCATATGTGACGGTGTTTAAGCAATATGTTTGAATGTCACTGTCTGAAGTTGTTCTCCAAAGTATTAATTGATATTGTCTATCACGTTCGTCCACGACGAATTGACGGTACATTTTCTCGATGTCACCTGTAAGCGCGAATTTGTTTAAGCGAAAAGCTAAAAGTGTTGTAATCAGGTCTTGCTGTATGGTAGGCCCAACCATTAACAAGTCGTTTAATGATTTGCCACTTGTTGTTTTTGCAGATGCATCAAAAACAACGCGAAGTTTAGTAGTTAAGCTTTGAGGTCTTAGAACACAATGATGTGGAATATAATAATGGGGGTTTTTGAAATTGATATTTGAAGCAATTGACATATGATTTAAAGATATGTATTCATCCATGAATTTACGATATGCTTCTTTTAGTTGATGGTCACGATTCAGCTTTCGTTCAAGCGATTTAAATCTGTTTAGTGCTATGTCGAATGAGTTTCCTAGCATGGTAGGTAATTCCTTGAATGGAAGTTTTACTTGCACTCGACCGTCGTCTCGCAGTGCAACTGTTCTGGAAAAGTGATTTTCGCATTCCTGCTCCTCGTCAGTTAGCCTTGTAGGTTTTGTTTCATATTCTTCAATTTCCCAAAATTTTTGTAAGTATAAATCAAGCGGATTTATTTCCTTTGTGAGGTTGCATATTTGAACTGGATGCGAGTTGGCTTTGCTAACATGTCCTCCTATAATCCAGCCATATTCGGTGTTTAGCAAACAAGGTAAGTTGTCACCTAAGCTGAACTTGCCTTCTTTAATTGCTTTGAAGAAACCTTCTGTATTAATGAGTATGTCCACTTTGGTTGTTGCATAAAATTGAGGATCTGCGAGAGTCATTTTTGAGGGAAGACTCCAATTGGAAGTGTTCAGTTTCTCGTGTGGTTGGTTCGTACAAATTTTATTAACTACAGAGAATGTTGATGTCCATTCGAATTCTGAACAGCGAGATTTAAGCGTTGAGGCAACAGTGTAATTAATTTTTGTTGCTGTGTTTGTAATTCCGCTCACTTCTTGGTGAACACGTTGCTTGTCTAATTGTAATTGTTTGGCAGTTTCCTCGGTAATAAAACTTATTTCGGAACAAGAATCTAATAATGCTCGTGCTAATTGAAATTGCCCAAATTTATCCTTGATATATACGACGGCGGTTGGTAAAACTCCTTTACTTGCTGTATGAGCAAGCAAGGTCGTAGGTGTTGGTCTTTGTTGTTCTTCTCTTGGCGGATTTGAATTTTGCTTTTTTGTGTTACATGAAAGGGAATTAACTTGAGTAGAAAAGCGATGCAATAAGGTGTGTTGTGCAGAATTACATATTTTGCATCTAAATTTCGACTGGCAATCTTGTAGTTGATGATTTGAACGAAGACAGTTGAAACAAATTAGAGCAGTTTTAACGAAATTAATACGTTGATGCAGTGGGAGCTCTGCAAACCTTGTGCAGGCGTTTATATTGTGTAGAGTAGAATTGCAATACAAGCAAGCGTTGCTTGTATTTACAAATGACTTTGAAGTTGATGCCTGCTTATTTCGATCTTTGTTAAATCGTGAATTGGGGTGACTCGAATTTCCCTTTTGCGTCTCTAAAAATTGGCAATGTCGATTGAGAATGTCGCAGAAGTTGTTCCATGAAGGAAGTTTTTCGAAATCTAGTTTTTCATTATATTTAACTTTAGTTTCAGAGTCTACTTTTGTTAGGATTATGTGCGTCATTATGCTGTCCATAATATCCTCAGCAGAGCCTAATGTAAGCAGGGATGCTCGTATTGCGGATGCATTGTCAACAAGTTTTTGCAGCAATGTCGCATCTGGATGTGCTACTGTAGGCAGCTTGAACAGGCTTGAGATACAGTCACGGAATATGAGCACATCATTATCGAATCTGGCTTCTAATCGTTTCCATGCTAATGGATAGTTTTCTTCACTTAATTGAAATGATTGGACTACTTCAAGTGCTGGTCCTGATAAACAATCTAATAAATAATTAAACTTTTCGATTGTGGGTATTGATGGTTCGTTATGAACCAAGTTTATATAAGAACTCTTGAATCGTTTATAGTTGGCATATTTTCCGTCAAAACTGGGAAGTTTTAACTTCGGTAATCGGCTATGATGGACAATGCTTCCCGAAGCGAGAGTTGAATTGAAGTGAATTGAGTCTGTTGATATTGTTGAACGACGCTTTTCCTCTATTAAAGACATGATTGTAACCTTTGCTTGGATAAACTGTTCTTCTAACTCAGGTCGTGAAGTATCAATTGAATGCAAATTTTCTATTTGAGTTTGAATTTGCACCAATTGCCTATAGTGTGACTCTAAGATTTGCAGCCTACAATCAAGTGCGTTAATGTTTTCATTTTTTCCATCAGCGATCACTTTATTATGTAAATTTGTTATATGGCGTTCAAATACATTACGTTGATTTCTTAACGCTATTAGTTTTGCTTCAGTTTTACTGCTTGCACTAGTCATTGCATTACTAGGTGCAGCAGAATCCTCATAGTCGCTCATTTTGTTTAATTATTTTATTTAAAGTTCAGCAGTATTAGCGTAGTTATTTAAATAAATGTCTGTTAATTAACAGAGTGTGGTTGCTTATTCTGTTTTACAAATGTTAATGAATGTGCATTAACATTAACCGTAACAGAATATTGGCGAAGAAAAATATAAAGAAATGCAAAGGACCGAAAACATGCGTTTCGGTTGTTGTTGTTTTTTGTTTAATATGTGTGTGTGTGTTCAAGCGGTTTATGCGAATCGAGTGGAAAGAAGATAACGAACCATGTGGATGCGCGGTGGTCTGATTGTACAGTTATATATAAGTGTTGTATGTGAGTGTGTGTGATATATTCTTCATATATGATGTGTGTGTGTGTGAGATATTCTTTATATATGATGTATGTTTGTATGTGTTTATTGAAAATCAGTGCATGTGATGCATGTATGTATGTATGTATAAAAATACTTGCGGTTTTCCAATGAATGTGTGTGTGTGTTGTTTGTTGCTTGCAAAGTAGCTTGCCTTTGCCTTGATGTGATTTCTGGATTTCCAATGAATGTGTGTGGTGTTAGCGAAGTAGCTTGCCTTTGCCTTGATGTACTTGTTGGATTTCCAATGAATGTGTGTTTGATAGCAAAGTAGCTTGCCTTTGCCTGGATGTATTTGTTGGATTTGAGGTTATGGTATACTCCACCTTTTAAGGTTATGTTATGCCTCCGACAGCAATCTATTTAAATCAAATCAAATAAAGTAAATGCAGAAAATACTATTTTATTGGACGAAAACTTAGCTCCTGCTCACGTCCTGTCGCGGTCGCCAAATGTGTAGGCTGCTACTCGAGCCTTTGAGGTTATTGTGTCGAAGGTGTGCATGTGTTTTCCATTAAAAGGTGATTGTTGGTTAATGTTGCGATGTTTTGTGGGAATTGTTGTATTTATGTGTTTTGTTGAAATATTTGTGATTGTTAGCGTTTCTTTATGTTATTTGTCTTAAAGTAACACGCAGTTTGTAGGTTTTAATAATTTTTGTATTTGCTTGTTTCGTGCTTGTGTCTTAGCAGGTTTAACATTGGAAAAAGAAAAGAGGCAAAGCAGCTAAGCCGCTCCGCTTTTAAAGGCGGCTTAGGAGCTTTTTAACATTATGTTAATGTTGGCTCTGCCAACTTATGTTACATTTTAACTTAACATTTTAGTTGTTTTACATTATAGTTGTTTACATTTTAGTCATTTACATTTTGATTATTCTAACATTTTTGGTTGTTTTAACATTTTAGTTATTTTAACATTTAAATAGATTGGAGGTGTTTCCACCGGTTTTTACAATTGTTGAGCACAAGTTACACTTAGCGGAACTACTAGTCTGGCGTACAAAAATTTATATTCCTTTGATCTTTTTTTTTTTTTTTTTTTTTTTTTTTTTTTTTTTCTTCATATACTTAAAAATAAAAAAAAAAAAATTTCCAAAAAAAAAGAGGGGTTAAAAAAAAAAATTTTTCCCCAATTTTTTGTTTCGCTTTTTTTATTTTGTTAGTTTAGCCGTCTTAACATTACTTTGGAGTTCAAACGGTGTCTTAACAATCAATTATTATTATACATAGTTATGAAAGTGAAGGAACGCGAGCTTGTACTGCGTGTGAATTTTGTTTAACTCTGCTATTGCTTTTAAAAATAAAAAAAATTTTTATGTGAGATTCAAATTAAAAAATTTTTATTTTTAAATTTTTTAAAATTTTATTAAAAAAAAGTTTTTATTTTTTTTTTTTATTTAAACAAACAAATAAATTTAGCGCAATAAATATATTAAGATTTGTATTTAATTTTTTTTTTTTATTATAATAAAAAAAATTTTTGTCAAAAAAAATATACATATGTATGTAGCTTCAATATTCATACAAAAATATCTTGAAGCATTAACTTTTACTTATATTTATCACCTTCACTCTGCCAACGCATTAGTAAGTACGAATAAATTAAAATCTATAGTAATTCCTCTGTGCGCTGAGCGCGTAAGAAAGCAGCATAAAAGAAATAGAATTAAACAATGTAACTTTTTTTCGTTTACACACATACACATGTGCTGCATGCTTTAGCTGAACAGTCGCAGCCGCTTTACTCTCCTCTCTTTACCATGACCACGGCTCGCTCTCTCAACAAGAGCTAAAGCCGAAGTCATGACCACCAACACAACGTCAGCGTCGCAATTCGTCAATGCGAAAGAGAAAAGCAAAACACAACGCACCAAGGTCACGGCATTGCTGTGTGAGTAGCAAAAAGTGAGAGAGAGAGAGAGAAAAGCAAGCAAAAATACGCGCTGTTACACAGCGAGGAAATGCCAAACAGCTCTCCCTCGTGGGTCTTTATTTTTCTTGCAGTAGTGAAGTACATTTCAAAGTGAAAGGTTGTGCAAATGCCGTCGGCAAACGATCGTTATTGTCCTCGCGTGTTTTTGTTAAAGTTCTAATGTGGGTGGATGTTTATTTTAAACAGTGCGAACTGGTGGCATGACTTAACGCCAGAAGACTTAACGCCAGAAACGATATCTGGCCTTATGACCGTTTCTAACACGGACTTAAAGCCAGATATCGTTTCTGGCGTTAAGTCCGTTTACGAAACGGCCATAACGCCAGAACTTCAACAGGTCATATCGCCGTAAAATCTATTGGTGCTCGAAACAAAAAAATAAAACATAGTAAGATGTAATATTATGCAATCCGTTTAATATTACATAAATTAAAAATCATACACATCTTGGAGGTGTATTTGCAAATTTAATTCTTTTATTGTTTAATCGTGTCGCTTATCGACACCAATATCGTAATAATAACTAATCAATGGAACATTAAAAAACATAATTTACCAAAGGCGAAAATTCAAACTAATGTTTAAGACACGTGTAAATTGTTTGCCGTTTTGTTAATTATTTATTTTATTATTGTTGCCTAGGGATTATGCAACGCAAAGATTTTATTAAATTATACTAATATCGATACATTCTCACGCGTACTTATCGATAAAAGAACTTCCTGTGTTAAGTAACTTATGTATTTGTGTTGTGCAACGCAAGATATCAGTCTCTGCGCCTATGCAGATGACTTCAATTTAATAATAAAAATTTCGAAGGAAAAATACTTAAATATAAATTTGGACCACGTATTTAACGAAATTGATCAGTGGTGCTCCTACTCAGGAGCAGTACTATCAATTGCAATTGTACCGTCTCTACAGGAACATTAAATATAAATGAAACAAAAATATTAAAAATATTCAGGCCTGTTCTAGATTTCGACTCGTTTTGAAAAGTCATAACGAGTGCATTCCGACTAATGGTGTTCTAGATTTCGACTGAGTTCGAATCGATTTCGAATCGTTTTCATTTCGAGTGCTATCGATAACCTTTTGTATTGAACAGCTGTGTGATATCGATAAGATCACATTGTAGAGTTGCCACAAGTTGTTGAACAACTAACTAAACAACTTATTTTTCTTTTTGCCAACATTTTTCTGAGCGAGAAATATTTTTTATTTATTTACAAATTTTGTACAATTTATTTTATATATATATTTTAAGCCATCCATTAATAAAATTATCTTCGAATTAACTTGTGCAACACGACAACACATAACTTTTCGAAGTTCTGTTTTGTCTAAATCCAGAACACCTTACTTTCATTCCACTCGTTTTGGTTTTGCATGTACACACAATTTCCATAGACATTTTTTGTAATAAAAATATATAATGAAAATTAACCTTGTTTCGTTCAAGGGAGCACATCTAAATTTTTTTAAAGCATTAAAAAATAATACAAAATGAATTTTAGTGGCATTAATGCGTTTATTTAAGTAAACAAAGCAAAATACTTTTCATTTCGACAGCTGCGAGCCAAACTTTTCAAAACGAGTCGACTCTTGTCGGAATCGAAATCTAGAACACCTTTCATTTCGATTCCGACAGATTTTGTCGGAATCGAAATCTAGAACATGCCTGATTAGGAATTACCTTGAAACATAATTATAAATGGAATGAACACATTGACAACTAAATCTATCCCTCACTAAAACATTAAATATTATAAAATGTCTCTCCAGAACCAAATTTTCGTGTAGCACGCACACCTTAATTTCGGTAGTGAAGGCAATCCTAATTTCCAGCGGTGAGCACGAAAAATAACGGAAAGAGCCCTACAACAACATCAAGAAAAAAAGTCCAGTTACGGTCCCACAAGGGATCCTCGAGTAGGGCCATAAAACTCGCACAATGTGTATATTTTGTTTTTTTAAAACTGTCGGCTTTCTGCACGTGCGTCTGGCAGGCGCCACTTGCAAGACATAACGGAAAGAGCACTCGGAGCAAAAAGAGCCAAGGCGTGCCCACCACTGCTAATTTCCAAACTACAATTTGGTTTACCTATATATGGGTACGCAGCCAACTCTACCTTAAAAAAACTAAACACTTCTTTATACTCCGTTGTGAGATGCGCCCTCCAATTCACACAATTTTAAAAACACATAAATTCCAAAATAGTAGACAATCTGTGCACCCATCCGCAATAGAGCGTATTATAAATCTTAACCAAAACTTAAGCACCTTCATTACACCGCACAAAAGAACTTTAGTAAATAACTCCCCCATGGGCATTTAACCAGTGCTTAATCAACACAGCACGAAGAATTCATGATAAGTCCAAAACTTCTCCACTAGTGTACCAAATCAAATCCAAATATAAATCCAGAAATCATCGCAATCTTTGAAGCCATAGAACCCCTTAAAACTCATCCCGGTAAATTTTTAATCTGCTCAGACTCACTTTTATCCTTAGATGCAATCAACAATACATCAGACAACATATCATACTACCCTTCCATTATTAGAAACCTACTTACAACATATCACACAAAATTTAAACTAGAGTGGCTTTTAGGTCATATAGGCATAACAGGTAATGAATTTGCTGATATGGCAGCAAACATGACAAAAAATTTCCCGCTCATTGTCTCAACCAATCTGAACCTATCCGATACCCGAAAATATACTAAAAATGTATATAACACCAAGAAAAACTGAAAACTTCTTCAAAAAATCAAACTGGTATAAAATCAATAATAAATCAAAAACGAATATTACACAAATTTTATCAGAATTCTCAAAAAAACTCTACTAAAACACTACAACACTACTACTAAAACACTCTACACTAAACTCACTCAATCCCACTAGATGAAACCTAATTCACCTCCTCCAACATGCCTTTCTGTAATTTAAACCCACTAAAATTAAAACATATATTAATCGATTGTCCAACTCACCAAAACTCCAACTCCAGTTATAATGTGTAATTGACTTAATTCTGCACAAAAAACAAACAACAACCTGTTTTTACTTGTGTTAATAAAATTTCATTATTTTAAATTTGGCGCTCATTTTTTTTTAGCGAGTGTATGTAGGGTAACTCGTTGCTCGTTGAAATGACATTTCGAGTCATTTATTTTAATGTTTAACTAGAACACTTTAAGCGGTCATAACGCCAGAATTTTTTTTCTGGCGTTACGTCCCTTAAGCAAATGGACTTAACGCCAGAAACGATATCTGGCTTTAAGTCCGTGTTAGAAACGGTCATAAGGCCAGATATCGTTTCTGGCGTTAAGTCTTCTGGCGTTAAGTCATGCCACCGTGCGAACTAGCGTTCAAAGTGAAAGGTTGTGCAAGTGCCGTCGGCAAATGATCGAATTTGTCCTTGCGTGAGTTTGTTATAGTGCTAAGAATTAAAAACAATAAACAAAGATTAGTGGCCTTCGGTGTCGTAGTGGTAGCGTACTAGCTTTACCAACCGAAGGTCGGTGGTTCGATTCCCCGCAGATGCACTGGTACATTTGCCTAGCACTGGCATCGCTAGCTCAAAGACGCTATTTGCCGAAGAAAATCTCTATTAATTTAAGACACCGCCGTTCGCATCCGGCTATAAACTGTAGGTCCCTAGGTTCTTAAATCGGCATTAAAAAAATATCTTAAATTTTTATTGTAGAATACATAATATTATTAATAATAATTAATAAAAAAAATTTTTAAATTGAACAACCGAGTATTTTAATTATAAAGAAAACAAGTCAATGTACAATTTCCAGCGACAAACGATCAAAATTTCAGCAACACATACAAGCAGCAATAGCAAAAATTCACGTGCAGTACAAGCACGCGTTAGAAGTAAAACTTTTTCACCCAACTTATTTTCTACGCTGTTTTTTTTCTTTAGTTTAGCCGTCTTAACATTACTTTGGAGTTCAAACGGTGTCTTTACAATCAATTATATATTATAATAATAATGAAAGTGAAGGAATTCTCGTTCCAGAGAGATATCAGACATATGTGATGTCAATTTTTGTTAAATGTATAGCAAAAAGATAGAACACGTCAAATTATAATTTCTATGCATATTTTATTTTTTTCTGATGTAGCATTTTCACAGTTTTATATTAAAGGTGTTGGATTAACTAATATTTTTAGTTAATTGTTTTTATACAAACGAAATGAAACGAACGTTTTTCGGCGTTCTCAACAAGAGCCGAAGTCATGACCACCAACACAACGTCAGCGTCAATTCATCAATGCGAAAAGAAAATCAAAACAAACGCACCAAGGCCACGGCATTGCCGTGAGAGTAACAAAAAGTGAGAGAGGAGAGAGAAGCAAATAAAAATACGAGCTGGCACACAAGCTAATGGCAAACACTGGCACTTTATGTATGTCGCTGTGTTGTATTCACGCAATGCATACAAAAACAATTCTTTCTTTTCAAGGTACGGGATGACTTTAAAGCAGTGGTCGGCGAAATATACATATGCATTTTTTTTGCGCTTGTATTGAACATTTTCTGCCGCTGTGACGTGTTTCGACGCTGACGTCGCATAGCAACAGATACGAAGTTGCTTGTGCATGACTTCGGCTCTTGCTTAGAGAGCGTGCTTGCTTTTTGGCTTTGGTGCCTGTTTGGCAGAAAACACAAAATCAGTCTATGTTTAGTTGGCTACAAGCTTAGATCGCGCCGCTCATTTTTCCATTCCTCTTTGATCATTTGTTCCTTTTTAAAATCAATAATTTGCGTAGCGCGATCTTAGTTGGAGCAAATTAAACATAAACTGATTCAAGGAAACAAACAAAAATTGTATCTGTTGCTCGCACCCGATGCGCGTAAACAACCCTCCTCACGTGCAGTCGCAACGAACCTAAAAATTGGTAATATTTGTTAGAGCCTTCGGCGGGAGTATGCTACCTGTAGTAAATATACCTTGAAACTGATTTTGTGTTTTTTGCCACACAGCACCAAAGCCACGGCATACTAATGCTGGAGTGCTTTAGCATTGTGAGAGCAAGCACGCGCTCTAAGCAAGAGCCGAAGTCATGCACAAGCAACTTCGTGTCTGTTGCTTTGCAACCATGGTAGAATAAACAAGGTAAGCTATTCCCGAAAAATTTTCGCAATTCAAACCTTATTTTAGTTTCGTTGATATTTTACACGAGAAAGGTTGTTTCTGCGCATAGTTTTTCAGCATTTACCGTAATTTTGTGCAGTGGTAAAAAATAAGCCACTCTAGTTGCAACCATCAGCACAAAATAAAATTTTAAATATGCTTGCCTACGCACAACAACAGCAATGGGGGTGGTTTCACTCTCTCACTTTTTCGCTCAGACTAAAAATAAGGTTTCAGTGCAGTGAATAGCTTACCTGTATAATTCTACCATGCTTTGCAACAAGAACATAGCAACGCCAGAGAATTTGCTGAGAGTAGTTCAGTACAAAAATCACGCACACATGCATGTGTTTTCTGCCTTGGAAATTTTTATGTACGGCTTATAGATTTCGAGATAAATGGGCTCAAACATATATCAAAATAACGGAAAACTCTACGGGGAGGAGGTCTCCAAATTGGGTTTAGACTTTTTGGATGGTCCTTAATACATTAAGCAAGAGAAATTCCAGTGTGCAATTTTTCCGGGTCAAAACCTATTTTTACTGTACTATAAGTAGTGCGAATAGAACTAAATCAATAGTAATTCCTCTACGCTGAGCGCGTAAGAAAGCATCATAAAAAGAAATAGAGAAAGAAAAGAATTAGACAATGTAACTGTCGTGCAATGCTGCTTGGCTTCGTTGTTCGTGCAACTCTCACCTCCCCGCGCCAACTTCTACATCGTTCTTAGCGCAGCGCGATCTTATTTTGTAGCCAACCACTAAACAACACCAAGTCCACGGCATTGCTGTGAGAGTAACAAAAAAGTGAGAGAGGGAAGCAAGCAAAAAATCGAGCTGGCACACAAGCTAATGCATGCACACTGGGACTTGTGTTTCATGACTGGCGTCGCCTAAGTTTGTGTTTTTATTGAAAAGAATTAATTAATTTCACTCACTTTTTATATATTCATATATTGCTTCCATTTCGAAATCCATTAAAAGTGTAATTACCTAATTTTTTTCGACGGGATCTTCCTCGTTGAAACTTTCTTTGCTTTGGTCCCGCATTTATTTTATATTATGCACAACACCTTGATAACAAAAACGCGTCTGCACTTGTCGGTGTCAGCATAAAAAGAAATAGAGAGAGAATTAGACAATGTAACTGTCATGCAATGCTGCTTGACTTTGTTGTCCGTGCAACTCTCACCTGCCCCGCGCCTACTTCTAAATCGCTCTTTGGACAGCGCGATCTTATTTTGTAGCCAACCACTAAACAACACCAAGGCCACGGCATTGCTGTGAGAGTAACAAAAAGTGAGAGAGACGGAAGCAAGCAAAAATACGAGCTGGCACCCAAGCTAATGGCAAGCACTGGCACTTGTATGTATGTATGTCGCTGTGTTGTGTTCACGCAATGCATACAAAAACAATTCTTTCGTTTACACACATACACATGGGCTGCGTGCTTTAGCTGACCAGCCGCGGCCGCTTTACTCCCTTCTCTTTACCATGACCATAGTTGGCTCTCTCAACAAGAAGCGAAGCCATGACTCATGACCACCAACACAACGTCAACGTCGCAATGCGAAAGAGAAAATCAAAAGCAGCTAACGTTTTTTTCGTTTAACTAAATTTCAAAGTTACTCCCATAGAAATTAACATTCTTTCGTTCACGCATTATTCATTCACGCATTGATTCATGCCCAAAAATACACAATGCCCAACAATGCCCAAAAATGCATAATGCCACCTTAGTTTTACTTCAAAAAAAACATACAAAATGCCCAGCAAGACAGATAAAAAAAATTGTTTTTGCCCACCCGTATGCTTTCTCGCTCTCGCTACAGTTGCAAAGGGATGTTTTCTCTTGCTCAGATGCACACATTTTCTTATGGATGCGTATTGTGAGGAGGCAATTTGCCGCCTCACAACATTGTTCCGAATTTGCCAATAGGGCAATAGCTAAACTGCTTGAACTGCTTGGTGAGAGTAGCGGTGAAAGCGCCAACTCTCACCAACACTAGTTAAGATATAACGGCCTTTAAGCTGAGCGCGCTAATTATTGTTTTGTATTAGTGCGTAGGTTATTGGTAGTAGTGCATAGGGGTACATGTAGAGTAGGTGATAGAGATAATGTTAGGTACGGCGGACTCTGTCTTTTCTATTAGGATAAATAGATAGATAAGCAGAGTGCCATATAGGAGTTATAAGTATACTTTTAGGCGGGAATTTAAGGATTTGGCGCCGATCGAGGCCAATATAAGGCGGATCTGCAGCCAAATCGAGGCAGTCTTCGTGAGTTTGTAAGGTGAACAGTCTGAGAGTCTTAGGAAAAAGAAAGATCTCTAGTGAGAAAAGTATTAAAATCAGTGCCGCAGATTTAAAGGCGTTTTCGAGTAACCAAATATATAATTGTCGCAAAGGACGGATATAAGAATATATTTAATTAGTAGCGCACCGGGTGCGACCGCGTCGGAGTTTATACGCCAAGTATTGCTACCAGGATTTAACAATCTGGGTGAGCGTATCGCCGTTAAAGGGCAGTAAACCTTATTAAATAATTAAATCTGTTTAATTGTTAGATTTAAGTTTAACGCTGTTTTCCCAAAATATAGTTTTGCTAAAAATATTATTTTGTGTAAAATAGAGAGCGTGTGGGCTCGACTTAAGTGCACTGTGATAATAGACCGCAAAAGGCGGATAATATATTTTTTAAAACTAAAAGCAAATTGTGTTTTGTTTAAAATATCGAAAGTCTCAGCAAATATAAATTTTGTTGTGACATTTACCCTGGGCATAGCTGAGCTATCCCAGCCGTTGTTCCGGACAAACCGGAGGTCGTTACAACTGGCGCCCGAGCAGGGACTTTCGATATTTTGAATATAAAAATTTGCTTGAATTTTAAAATTATATTTCATATTGCCTAGGTCGGACACATACACGAAATGGCGGCACGCACTTGGATAAAATATCTAAGGCGTGACGAGCTTCTAGCATACGGCCAGGAGTTTGGTCTTCAAATGGCGGGCACTGTGGAAGAATTGCGTCGCCAATTCTCACAGTGGGTTTATATGCAGGAAGGCCAAATAAAATGGGCTTTGCGGTTGAGCGAGCTGGCCAGAAAGCATGGCCAGCGGTCGCCAACAGGCATTTAGAAGCGAGTGGCTGTGGTGGCCGGGCAGTTCCAGAGGGTCCTGCGGGCATGGCCAATAGCACTCAGTCAGCTCATTTTGATCAGAGACCCACACCCTGGGGCACAGGATCATTCAGGAACAATGATGTGTTTCAAATTCCTGTGCCACAGAATATGCCAGGCGGTTCCAGCGGGCTAAGCGACTATGCTAAAGTTGCAGAGCAAGTGCGCGAGTGGACATTCAGTTTTGATGGTTCCACTAAGCCGCTGGAATTCTTGGAACAAGTTGAATGGTCGGCCGAAGCGTATGGCCTGAACCTCAACTTGGTTCCAAGAACTATGCCTGAGCTCCTACAAGGCGTGGCCCTTAAGTGGTATGTGGCCAATAACCATTGGACCACATGGGCGGCTTTTGTAGAGGATTTTGAGGGCTATTTCCTTCCCAGAGGCTATTATACAAAGCTGTGGGAGGAAATAAATCAGCGCAGGCAAGGGGATTTCCTATCGCGCATGGGTTTCAATTTTAGCTGTGCTGGACACGATCTAAAATTTGCCAATAAGAAGACAAACGGGCAACAACAGCGGGTGGCGGAGCCTCAGGCCATGCAGGCGGAAGGCAGCCACGGGCCCCGCACAGAGCCGATGATACTAATTGGAATTGATAACTGTCATTTGGTGGCAACAAGAAAAAGCGTATATGTTGAAAGTGGTTTGTTGGCAGCAAAAACACCATTGGGCTGGCTTGTATATGGATCAACAGACAATGAACAAGAGCAATCATGTGGGCAATTGCAGGCAGTTTTTCATTCGTATACAATAAATTATGATTCACTGGACTTTTATGGGCTGTAGATGATGTGCAGCTGCCGGATAGTTACGAAATGGCTTTAAAGAGATTGTGTGCTGTTGAAAGAAAGATAACAGCATCGAAAGAGCTGGACCAATACGAGCAGGCTATTATGGATTTCGTTAAAAAAGGGTATGCTGTAAAACTGTCTGCTGAGGAAGCTGCTACAAATGGGAGTAAAAATTGGTATTTGCCACTCTTCGGGGTTTTTAACGTAAACAAACCAGGAAAATTGAGACTAGTCTTCGATGCAGCAGCCTCTGTTAATGGAGTTTCTTTGAATACACATTTGCTTAAGGGTCCTGATGAAAATCCTCCGTTAATAAAAATCTTATTCCAGTTTAGACAAGGCAGTGTGGCGATTTGTGCAGACATAAAAGAAATGTTCTTGCAAGTACGTGTACGTAAAGAGGACCAAGATTCATTGCGATTTCTATGGCGCCATGGTGATCCAGACAGGGCTATCGAAGTGTACAGGATGCAGGTGATGATATTTGGAGCGGCGTGCTCCCCGTGTTGTGCACAACATATAAAAACTTAAATGCACATACGGTCACTGGCAATGAAGCGGTGATAAAGGCAATAACGTCTAAGCATTATGTGGATGACTATGTAGCTAATTTCACGTCTGAGAAGGAAGCCTATGAGGTCAGTAAACAGGTCATTGGGGTCCACAAGAGAGCGAACTTTGAGTTGAGAGGCTTCATTTCGAACTCGCCAATGGTGCAACAAGGTTTAAATGGCAGCAAGGATAGCGTAACACAGTCAGCTGTTAAATTGGATGTTCACGCAATTGACAAAATTTTGGGCATATACTGGGACAGCAAGTCGGATATGTTTTTATTTGACTTAAAGCTTAATCGAGTCGACAAGGAAATTGTAAAGGGATCAAAATGTCCAACTAAGAGGCAGCTTCTAAGCTTGGTGATGTCCGTATATGACCCTTTCGGAATGCTGGCTGACTTAATGGTTTATGGAAAAATATTGGTGCAGGATGTCTGGCGAGAAGGTTTGGATTGGAATGATGTGTTGTCTGATACATTGTTTGGATTTTACAGTTTGAAAATGTTAAAAGGTTTAAGCTGAGTCGATGCTATTCGCCGGGTTTCTTGTCTCAGGGTTGCCAAATAGAGCTTCATATATTTGTAGATGCCAGCGAACAGGCGTTTGCGGCCGTTGCATATTGGCGTGTAAAGTTCTGTGACAGGCTTAGCGTTGCCTTTGTGGCTGGAAAGACTAAATGTGCACCGTTGAAAATGTTATCGGTGCCTAGATTGGAATTGCAGGCGGCGGTTCTTGGAACGCGTTTGAAAAACTAAATATTAAGTTGCCATGAAGTAGAAGTTCAACGTTGTTTGATGTGGTCAGACTCACAAACGGTTCTAGCTTGGATACGGTCGGATCATCGTCTTTATAAACAATTTGTGGCACACCGTTTCAGTGAGATATTGGAAGCAACAGAGGAAAGTGATTGGTGTTGGGTGCCGGGACATTTGAATGCGGCAGACATAGCTACGAAGACACGCAAGGGTATGAAGTATGAGCCTAAGAACATTTGGACAGCAGGTCTAGAGTTTCTTGGTAAAGAAGAACAATTTTGGCCAGGACAAGACTTGACTTTGTTGTCCGTGCAACTCTCACCTGCCCCGCGCCTACTTCTAAATCGTTCTTTGGACAGCGCGATCTAATTTTGTAGCCAACCACTAAACAACACCAAGGCCACGGCAATGCTGTGAGAGTAACAAAAAGTGAGAGAGACGGAAGCAAGCAAAAATACGAGCTGGCACACAAGCTAATGGCAAGCACTGGCACTTGTATGTATGTATGTCGATGTGTTGTGTTCACGCAATGCATACAAAAACAATTCTTTCGTTTACACACATACACATGTGCTGCGTGCTTTAGCTGACCAGCCGCGGCCGCTTTACTCCCTTCTCTTTACCATGACCACAGTTGGCTCTCTCAACAAGAAGCGAAGCCATGACTCATGACCACCAACACAACGTCAACGTCGCAATGCGAAAGAGAAAACCAAAAGCAGCTAACGTTTTTTTCGTTTAACTAAATATTAGGGTTTGCAATCCCGTGTTATATTTTCAATCCCGGGATTTCGGGATTACATTATCCAAATCCCGGATCCCGGGATTGAATTATTTATGAAAAACACTATACATTATCAAGTTGAATTAAAAATGCCAAGTGGAAGAGTAAAATCTATACTAACAGAACCTGTAGCTAAAGTAGCTATGGACTACACAGATTTTTATTATTTTATTGCTGCAAAAACGAAACAATTGTAGAAAAACCGTATTTGAGATTGTGCTGCTTCTTCTCTGTGTTTGTTTACTTTTATAAATTGCTGCAAGTTATCATCAAAATTTATATTTAAAAATGCCAATACAGAGCGTCAAGTCTATGCTGATTGAAGCTGTTGCTCAAAAGGCTTTGGATGAAATCAATTTTATTGAAGGTTCGTCTGCTAAAACAAATTCATTGTGGAAAAACTAACTTTTGTATAATACAGAGACATAAAACAACAATAAAATCTGAATTAAATAGAATTGTCGTGAATGTCTACCAACAAAGCATATGAAAGTGTTGTTGCTTAGCACTTTGGTATAGGCAAAGAAGAAATAAAAAAACGCAAAAGACAAAATTGTTTGTATTGTTTGTTTCAGTATTTCGAAAATTTCAAATTATAATTCAGACAAAAGCTAAATCCCGGGCTTAGTTATTTCAATCCCGGGATTTCGGGGATTCGGAAAAGCAACGGGATCCCGGGATTTCGGGATCCCGGGATCCTGGGGTTGCAAACCCTACTAAATATCAAAGTTATATAAAAAAAATATCAAAAATAAATCACACCGTTTCAGCCTCAACTAAACGTTTGCCTTAATGAAGAGGGGCAGCCACTCTATGAAGAGGAGCAGATTTTGCACAGGTGGCGTGATTACTTTGAGGACGTCCTAAATAATCCTCAACAAATCTCAACAGAGTGCGAGGAAGAATACTCTACTGCAGAAAACCAGCTACAAGAGCCGTCGAGGACGTTAAAGAAGCTATAAACAAGCTAAAAATGGAAAGGCAAGCGGCGAAGATAACATACCTGCTGAGCTCGTCAAATACGGCGGTGATGCATTACATCGGCAAAACTACGAACTCATAGAAAAGATATGGTCACAAGAAAAAAAACCAGAAGCTTGGCAAAACAGTATTATAATACCGATTCACAAAAAAGGTGATAAACGAAACTGCAAAAACTACCGGGGTATATCGCTACTCCCAACGGTCTACAAAATTTTTACAAACGTACTATATGAACGAATGGAGGTTTTCTCAGAAGAAATAATTGGAAGCTATCAATGTGGTCTTCGCAAAAATAAGTCAACAATAGACCAATGCTTTATCATCAGTCAGGCGTTTGAGAAATGCACCGAGTTTGGACCCGATATACACTGCCTGTTCATCGACTTCAAACAAGCGTTTGACAGCCTGTGCAGGCGTAAAATACCGAGCACGCTTATAAAACTTGGCATACCAGCCAAACTAGTCAGGCTAGTTTGCATTACTCTGGAAAACACCACAGCAAAAATCAGGGTACGAAACAATACCTCAGAAACCCTCCTCATCGAATCCGGCGTAAAACAAGGTGATGCTCTATCTACGTTGATATTTAACCTGATGTTGCATAAAGCAATAAAAGAAATCGAACGTGAAGGAGTCATACTCGCCAAGTCTACCCAAGTATGTGCATATGCTGATGATCTGGCCCTGCTAGCAACAAACGAAAGAGAGCTAAAAGAAACATTTTTAGAGCTAAACAAACATGTGAAAGAAATGGGTATGAAAATCAATGAAGATAAAACGAAATACTTCGTGAAATCAAAACGCCCGCCTCGAGAAAGTTTCTTAGAAATTGAAGAATATAAGTTTCAAGCTGTACAACAGTTTAAATATCTCGGTGTTGCGTTCTCAAGCACTGATGACTCGTCATGCGCTGTAAATGACCGTATTCAAGCCGCAAACAAAGCCTATTTTGTGCACTCAAAATTGTTTAAATCAAAAATGATCTCAAGAAAAACGAAATTCAACATATACAAGTGCCTCGTTAGACCAGTGCTAACATATGGTTGTGAAGTTTGGACCCTGAAAGCAGCTGAACTAAAGCAGCTCAGCATCTTTGAAAGAAAAATTATGCGAAGGGTGTATGGTCCACTACGATTAAATGACGGCACATATCGACGCCGATACAATGACGAAATAGAAACCATGATGAGAGGCGAAACAATTGTACGGTTTATAAAGTCTCAAAGAATGCGATGGCTCGGCCACGTGCTACGCAGGAGCGACGAGGCACCGACAAAAAAACTCTTACTGTACAGAGATCTAGGATGCCGAGCTAGAGGCAGGCCGAAAAAGCGTTGGATCGACGCGGTAGAAGCGGATCTGAATTCAATGAGGGTCCAGAACTACAAGCTAAAGGCGTTGGACAGGGACGCATGGAGAAAGATTGTGAAGGAAGCTTTGGCCCACTCCGGGCTGTGATGCTAATAATAATAAAAATATCAAAGGTACTCCCATAGAAATTCACATTCATTCGTTCACGCATTATTCATTCACGCATTGATTCATGCCCAAAAAATACGCAATGCCCAACAATGCCCAAAAATGCATAATGCCACCTAAAAAGTTTTACTTCAAAAAAAACATACAAAATGCACAGCAAGACAGATAAAAAAAAATTGTTTTTGCCCACCCGTATGCTTTCTCGCTCTCGCTACAGTAGCAAAGGGATGTTTTCTCTTGCTCAGATGCACACATTTTCTTATGGATGCGTATAATGTATTTTGATTATTTAAAATTTTGTATGTACACTTTTTTTACTTACATTAGCCTGTATAAGGAAATGGAAAATAAAATTTATTTTATTTAGAGCCAAACGATGTTTTCACTTCGAGCTTCCAGCAGAGAATGAACTAAAAAATTATTTTTCTCAGCTTAACACATTTTGAAACAAATTTGAAGGGAATACTTATTTTTCATAGATTACTGTGTTTCAAAAATTGTGTATTCGAATTTTATAAAGCAGTTTTACAAGCAAACCACCCCTGTTCACGTAATTGTTTGGTAACACCATATGGCATTAAGCTATCGATGCTGTTTAGAGGAGACACTATTTTGTGCCACTGTTGGCGCAAATCGCTTGTTTTGGTTTAAGTAATCAGATATTGTAATTTTTATGAAGTCTAGTGTAAGTGAGAGTAGGGCGGAGCGGGAGCCAATAAAGCTTTTGTCGCTCTTTGCGAGTTCGCCCCGCTTCGCCGTGGTAGTTTAAGCTAGACTTAAGAGATAAAGTTTGGAATTTAGCATAAGTTAGTTGTCGAATTATACTACATGCGAGCGCACACACATTTTCATTACTTTCGTTTTTTGTTCTTTCGTTTTCGTTATAAATTATAGTTATTAACATTTAAACGCGTTCCATTATTTCAATAAAAAATAATATTAATATCATAAAAACTCTTATGATTTTTCATGGCGCCCGAGCAGGGACAAGTTTAAGTGTTTGTTTTATAATTTATATATACAATTTACAATACATACAACAAAAATACAAAGTGACAAAGTGCAAAAAAAAGCAACCACCAAATTAATTATTTTAATACACGATTTTATTAAAATTTGTTAACAAATTAAAATTTTGTGCAATATTTGATCGTGCTCGCGAATTATTTAAATTCAAAATAAAAACAAATAAATAACTCGCGTCTGCCGCGCTAAAATAAAAAATAACGCCTAATGTTGCCGCCTTTTTACTGCTACCACTGATGGATGCCCTACTCGGATGCAAAAGGAAAGTAGTAGCTGGAACACAATATCCACCCAAGAACTTAAGGTACTGTGCTAAAAATTGAAAGCCCAAATTTTAATAAAACATTTGGTATAGTTGGTGCTATTACTTATGAGCACAACGCTTTCAATTCTTGGCACATATGTAACAGTAGAGCGTTTGAAATTATTAATTGCATACAAGTATTTATTAACCATTTGAACCGCCTTTTTCGCAATTGTGCGATTTGTGTTTAATTAAATAAATAAATTTACATTAGCAAAACATCAGCATAATATACTGTAATATTGCATTACATTGGTTTCATTTGTTTTTTTAATATTTGCGTGCTGCACTGGAGCATTTAAAGTTGCATTTCTCTTCGGCAGCACTGACTTGTAATTTACAATTAATTGCTAATTGCAAAATTTTAGTCAGCTGCTCGTTTACTTTGTCGCCCACTAAACTGTCGCTCGCATTGTACACCTTACAGCCGCAAAGCTTAAGCGCCTATTCGTACATACGTACAAACATACATACACATCTGCATAAGCCTCTCTTTCGTTGTCGCTTATAACGGCTGCTGCAGTGCTGTTGTTGTTGTTGTCTCTTTCGTTGGCGCGCTTAAGCTTAGCTGTAGTATAAGAGATTCACTCCCCTACACTAAGTTGGTCCGGCATATTATTTTTAACAGCCGTTTGCACTAACTGTGTGTGCACTCCCTTTAATTCTCGTTTAGCATATTACAAGTAAG
>JAECWU010000138.1:82500-137968 GCA_018150985.1 Chymomyza costata | reverse complement strand
ATATCATGAATATTGGCTAACTCTTTGGATCTTCAGTGGTTCGCTCCTTAGTCGCACTGCGGGTGGTTACTTGGGCCCCCTAGCGACATCACTGCTCGGCACTTCAATGGGTTCAAGATGATGTTCCACCGCGAGCCCAACTCTCAAGCAGGTGGATATCCTCCAAAATCGGATCTGCAAACTCATACTCACAGGGTGGGCCAGTATGAAGTATCACATGTTTTTCACTCTCCACGATGTCTGTCAGCTGCCTAGGAGTGGTGTTGTGCTCCATATACAAATGGTACTAGAACGCTTCCCCGTGGAAGTTTAACTCTCATTATGGACTCTTCTCGTCGCAGACGGGGGCGCAAAGGCAGACATAGAAGCCAGAGTTGCTAAAGCCACAGCTGCTTTCGCGCAACTCCGAAAGATCTGGAATTCCAATTTTCTATCAACAAAATCCAGATATACAAATCTAATGTGCTATCCATTCTACTTTATGGGAGTGAGTCTTGGCTAACAACAGAAGCTATTTGTAACAAGATACAGGCCTTTGTTGAAAGAGGTCTCCGGCGCATTCTGAAAATCTGGTGGCTAAACACGATCAGCAACTTTGAGCTGATGCAGCGATGCAATATGAAGCCGGTATCCTACATAATTACCAGTCGCAAATGGGGATGGATTGGGCATACTTTGCGAAAGCCACCACATGAAGTTTGTCGTCAGGCCCTTGATTGGAACCCGCAGGTCAACCGAAGAAGAGGAAGACCCAGAACAACATGGCGCCGAACTTTTTTGAAAGAAGCTGAAGAATCAAGACGTTCCTGGAGCGAAGTGAAGCCATTGGCACAAAACCGGATACGATTTAGATGTTTTACAGAGGCCCTATGCTCCTTAAGGAGTTAAAGGAATAAAAGAGAAGAAGAAGATGGAATCTACGGCTATTTAAATATGTGTTAAGCAGGTTTTAAAATTGAGCTGGGAGCAGGACTTTGATTTTTCTAAGAAGACCTATCCAGACTTGAGTTATATTATTTTTTAAAATTTAATTTATTCTCAAAAATTATAAATATAAATAAATTGTGAGATCTAATATGCGGAAAATAAAGAGTAGCCTTTTCTACTTAGATAGGTTTAACATTTTCAACAAATTATGTATGTTATGTAAAATTTTAAGGGGTCAAAAAATTATTTTAAATTCAAGTTAATAGACTTACAGCTCGTTTTAAATCTTCTTTAATTTGCATGAACTGAAATCTTCAAAAATATTTGCTATATACAAAAATGTTGGACAGCTTGAAGAACTTCAGGAACATCCATGTTGAAATAGGTATAACTTTCGCAAAGAAGTGTAACCTTTTCACATTAGGTGGTATGCCCCCATGCAGCTAAGCGCCTATCTACGTCACTGGTTAATATTAAAAACAAGAGTGCATGCAATGAAATTCCCTCAATATGAACAACTTGAGTCGAAACTACTCAATTTTGCCAATACTTGTTGCACCCTCATCCAAAGATTTGCGTTTTGGATTAGTTTCGAGCATTGCATGTTGCACATTTTCATGTTGGCCAATTTGTGGCAGCCACAAAGTCAACATGCAGAGTACCTACCTAGTACTCCTCCAACCCCCGCCGAAACAAATGCATTCCATTCCATTCCATTGTCCATTTTCCACAATTCAGGTGTGCTGCATATAAGGCGCGTCATAAATATTTAAAATGGTCTTTAAACTTGCTCGTAAAATAAAATATTAAATGATTTATTTAGTGTGTCTGCCTAGAGTTGTAAATTTATTTTTATTTTAGTAATAGTTATTTGTTAATATTAAAACAAACTAGTTACAACTAAGTGGTCTGTTCGTTTATATATGTACGTTAATTTAATGTCTATTAGTTACTATTAAGTAATTTTGCATAATATTAAGAATACTAACTAGAGCTACTTCATTACAAAATAATTCCTCTGGGCGATTGCAATATATTCGATTATAGTGTTGGTAAATAATTTCATTTCGTCACTTGATGAGGTTTTGTGTATCTTAGAGGTCAGACAATCCCATCCGAATACCAAGTCAAAGTCGATTGTAATTGCCAATTACTACGTATATATATATATACATATATATTTGTTTTGTTTTTTTTTCTTTAATTAAAGCAATTGCAGTCTGAAGAAATACTTGGTATTAATTGAAAAACGTTTTTGTATTCACGCACCAAATATACACTGTAATATTCGTTTTCGCATACAGGCTTCTTTTTTCGGAGGTTCTGTATAAGGAAGATGCTGTGTTATCGTAATGACCGACTGAATAGCCGGTATCTTAGAAAATCTTAAAATCTTTATGTACCAGATATCTGAAACTTTAGAAACGCTGAGGTCTTCAACAAATGTTGACCAGCTTCAATTATACTACTGGGACCAAAAAATAGGGTGACACTGCAAATCAATTTCATCGCCTTCAAAGTATTCCCCCTCTGATACAAGGCACTTATGCCAACGGATTTTATAATAATTCCCTGACTGACAATTTCGTCAGTCGCCCCTGGGCGGTGCATGGGAATCTCTATTAATAACTTTTCAAAGAAAACAGCGACCTACAGTTTATAGCCGAGTTCCGACCGGCGGTGTCTTGAATTAATAGAGATTTTCTTGGGCAAATAGCGTCTTTGAGCTAGCGATGACAGTGCTAGGCAAATGTACCAGTGCTACTGCGGGGATTCGAACCATCGACCGGTTTTTAGAGCGAGTACGCTACCACTACGCTACCGACGGCCACGGATTGATTTTCCAATCTTCAAAACAGTTGTTAAAATCGATTTCCGGGATGACCTTCAGCACTCTCTTCGATGCGGCTAGAATCTCCTCTATCGACTCAAAACGGTGACCCCGGAGCGGTCTTTTGAGTTTGTTGAACAGCCAGAAGTACCAGGGTGCCATATCAGGTGAATACGATGGTTGTGAAACGATATGGGTTGAGTCACGAAGAATCAATGCAGTGTAAGACGTTGCATTGTCATGTGGCATAAACCATGAGTTGTCTCGCCACAATTGCGGCCTCTTTTGGCGAATAGCTTCACGCAAATGACGCATAACGTTCAAATAATACTCCTTGTTGACTGTTTGACCCGGCGGAAGGAACTCATAATACACAGCACCACGATAATCGAAGAAAACAGTCAACATGACCTTGGTTTTTGAGCGACTTTGGAGCGGTTTTTTTGGTCTTGCCTCAGCTTTGGCATGATATTCGCTCGATTGATCGGGTTATATGGGGTCGTAAGCATAGATATAAGTCGCATCTCCAGTTATTGTGCACTTCGTCTTGCCAATGTAGTCAGAAAGCATTGTTTCACATACTTCAACGCGAAGTCTTTTTGCCAAAAAATTCAATTTAGACATTGTGAAGATCGAAAAATGCATTTTTAGCAGCTCACAAAAACGAAGTGTACTCAAACACTAATGAATATTTTGACGTGTAACTTGGCATATATGACAAAGACAGTCCTACCAAACTGAAAAAAAAATTCTCCAAGCGCCTGCCTCTAGAATCTGAACACTTCTGCCTACTACAGACCCCGAAAATTTTAGGATCATAGTTTTGAAATGCCACAGATGGCGTAAAAACTAATAGAACTAGGGCCTTGCAATACACATAAATATGAATTTGTATGGACCCAAATGAACAGTTTTTCAAAATATGCGAAGATGCAAGATGTAGAGAAACTTCCTATAGCGGCTACCTAACGTTTACAAAAAAAAGAAGAAGGGGATACATTCTACACTTATGATAGTCGCAAAAATCATAAAGTAAATTCATACTCTTGATATTATTTTATCCAAATTTAATGAATATCTGAGTAGTAGAAACACGTGTGCTCGCCACTCACTTTGAAACAACTGGACATGTGCTCATATTTTTCCACAAATAAATGTGGCAACACTGTTCGGTTTTAGCTTTAAAGGCCCCTACGCAGACACGAAAACAGCCACCTAGCAAAAAGACAGACATATTTTGGTCACGAAAGGAACAGTGCAAAATGTGAATTTTATCGGAACTTATATCGATAATCAGCTGCTTTTTGATTACAAATAGCTAACTTTTAAAAGGCGCGAAATAAAACATAAAAACATGAATAATCGTCAACGTTTATTACTTTTGCTATTGTGTATAAACAATGCAATAAAAATGACATGCATTGCAATTGAATTGTTGGATGAGGAAAAAAAGCGACGAGAGGAGGCAATTCACAGGAAAAGGCGGAGTGTTTGGGTGAACCCTTATTTAATGCGCAGAGCTGAATGTGGACGAATTGCAAAGACGTATTTTAACGCACATTAATGTTACATATATTTCATTACTATGGCTATTTTCTCATCCTTACGATCTGCAACGATTTTGTGGCCAGCCATAAATTTCGCATACAAAATAACTAGCTGCACATAAGTTCTGTTTGTGGCGCTAAAACCGAACAGCTGTTTTTGCTGATTGCGCCATCTATGGTTTGCTACTGGCATTAAAAAAACAAAAAAACGAGCAGCACTGTTCTAAATACCAACTGGAAGAACAGTTTGTGACCAAACGTGTGTGTGCGTTTTTTTTATATGAAGTTTTGTTTATTTTGCGTGTCTGCGTAGGGGCCTTAAAACAAGTTTACGGAACCAAACGTTTCTGTGTATCATGGTAGAATTCTACCATGTCTGTGTATGAAGAATTGTTTTATTTTGGGCATAGCTCGCAAAAAACGCTCAACACTTTCAGTGTATCCGCTCTCTTACGAACACTTTGAGAGAAGCGATTGACAAACACACTCAATTGTGTTTTTGCTCAAAAGTGTTCGGCTCAGACCAAGACCAGTTTTTTCGCTTCCTTATTAGTTGTTTTTCGCGGACACTTTTTGCAAAACGGTCTTTTCCTGAGAGTTTTTTAGTGAGCGATCGCTCAAAGTGTCTTGAACAGACAGCGTGAGCCGACAGCATTTGATAAGCTCTGATTTTGAAACACTTTCGGCTGCTGCGAACGGGCTTTAAAAAAATCATTTTTGATAGTTTTTTATGCTTTTTTTTGTATATTTTTATTATTATAGCGAACCCCTATGTGAGTTTTAAAATGCGACTCTATAAAGTGTTTTGTTTCCTTCTCTGGTTAAGATCACATACAATTTTGGATATCGGAATTGGCTGGCTGCTGAAAGTGCCAAGATTATACAAACATCAGGCTGTGAACAACCTTGCCTATTGGTAATGCTATATGGTTATAACTCGCAATCTCGATTCATGATAGAAAACTAAAAAAATCAAATGAATCGACGTCTGTAATAGACTTTAAAGTTTCCTCGGGTTAACCATGCCCATCTCCAATTGCAGGGTATACAAACATAATGTTTGTATAAATACAAACACGCAATCGACTGTGAAGGTGGCGTGGGCGTTGTTGTTGCAACTGAATTTTGCAGACAATTTCGAAAAGTACTTTCAATGGGGGTCTAGATACATTAATGTTAGATACTTTAACTGCAGCTACAACAATAACAACAACCAACAACAAACTGAACTCTACCAAATTGAATTCAAGCGTTGCTAATATTGATTATGCCAAGTTATTTAATGTACGACATAGACCACACCCCCAACCTGAGAGCCCATTCCTTGCCAGACAAGCAAACAATAAGCACCTAGGCGTTGGTCGGTTAACTAACTTTGGGTCCCACCATAATTAGTTTATTCTTTTTATGTGATTTTAATGCGGAATTCGCATAAATCAGCGACAGTGTTGCCCCCAGCGATTTGGACAGCCAAAAAAAAAACACAACTGGGTGGCAACATTGTATTCGTTGCCAGCAGTAATTTTGATAAGGATTAGCTTGTAAGTCTTTGTGCTAGTCGTGGTAGCCACATGTTGCAATGCGGCAAGGCCTGGGTGGCACATAGCCAAAGCATTATTATTATAATGCCATTAAAATTGGAGCAAATGGCAAATGGTGGCAGCCTGTATGGTATCTACAGAGCAAGAACTGGGTTTTTAAGACCCACAATTGTTGTGGGTTGTCAAAATATCAGACATTGGCGCTATATGACATGTTCATTGTTCTCGGTTATGCAACTTGGACAAGCTTGTCCACTTATTTATGCCGCTTGACCCAAACCCAAGCATGGTTTTTTGTTACCATGTCATTGTTGCGACCCACAAGGTGCCATTGAGTTATGTTACTTAGCGCCTTGCCGCTTCGACGCCTACAGATTCAATCCAGCAGCTGCACAGAACCAATTCAACCGTGTCCAAGATCAATGCCAACAAGATTTACATTGTTTCAACTGTCCAAGCGCATGTAGAAACTACTTATGCAAATAGCTACTCTATAGCATACCGCATTGGAATTTGAGAGCATGGGGTGCGCCCCAACGATCAACAGTTTTGGGTGAACAGTTCAAATATGTATGGAAAGGGGCGTTTACTGAGCGTACATATATCACTCTGAGAATGATTTCCGACTAAAGTCGAACAAGCTTTTTTGTAAGAAAAATATAGGGACACACTGTCGGCATCCGCCGCCCCTGCACTGGGTAACACCATGACTTCAGAGTGGGCAATGTGTTAAAACCAAAATAGTTTGCGGCCACTAGACGCTCTCTTTGTCCCGGCATCCATCATTTTGGTTTGATGGTGTCGAAGAAGAAATCTTGGCTGGCCAGCCAATTACCCATTGATATACCTCTCTCTCCACTCTCTTGGAAAATCATTCTAAAGATTTCCTTGCGGATGATAAGGTAACGCAATATAGACGATATCTTTTACATTAGAAGCTCTCCTGCACTTGGTCAATATTACTGCTGACGTCATCACAGTTGCACCGAGAAAAGTTTAATCTTTAGTATAGTCCACGTCTCTTACTCGGCGCCAAGATCATGCAGTCGTATATAAGGACTCTGCAAACGAAATCGAGATTGTATCGAATCGCGGATTGCGATTGGTAATTGATATTGTCAAGGACTTGTGACCACCATCATCATACTACTTTAGTCTCAGTAGAGGAAAGTACTTCATAACATCTTTGGCCATTTACTTGTTGCCGATGACTACTGCATTCCATGGAACGAACGGCATCAACTCATTCAAGCAGCTTAGCTGGCGGGACATTTTAGGATCAAGCAATGAAGGTAACCCGGCGAAGGTGCAGACAGTTCCTCCGTGGCTCGGAGAAGTTAGCAGGTGCACAACCTTTGTGTGCGAAAGCAAAAATTCCTTGACGCTTGGGATCAGACCGTAGCTCTATAATTGACTTGTTTTGGCCAGTTGTATTTATATGTATACTAAATCCTGTCACTTCTGTGAAGTCAGTTATAAGTAGGCAAGTAAAGACCGCGCCAGATGATTAGAAGGTCCTACTCCCGCTAGCTGTCAGAACTTATCTCCGCCAGAACTTATGTCTACCCAAGATTTGCTTTAACAATGTTCTTTATTCAGTTATCAAAAGTGCAAATCTGCACATGGTCAACATTAATATTAACAACATGTTGACCATAATCGCTTTATGCTTTAAACTTTGTAGCCCACAAAGTGGCGTCGTCCGATGCACTCGCCCATAAAAAACCACATGGACACCTCAACGGCCACAAGCGTATTGAGCCAGGCCTCACGTACAGTAATACATCCAAAGTTTTTTTTCTTGGCCTCATTTTTGGCTTGATCCACGGTTTTTTTAAGTGCGGCAAAATCTCCAGGCAGCGGTGGGGCTAGCTCTACTTTGGCATATTTCCAGAATTCCTCCAAATGTGGACGTGCCTGTGCGGCAAGTTCTAAGAGCGAGACATAAAAAAAGTGTGGTTAAGTATTTTATGTAAACTGCAATTTATGGTAAAAACTTACTGTTGGCTAGAGCAGTGGCCTTGGTCACCAGATGAGCCATGGTTAGACAAATTTCAAGGAAATTTTACTATATGATTTATATAAAATATTCGTATTTTAAGCAGCAGCTATGTAAAACACACTGCAGAGTTGTCTTAAATTTTTACAATGAGCATTTAAACAGGGTTGTCATACAATTGAGTGAAAACTAGATGTCAAGTTAAAGCCAACTATGATAAAAATGTGTCGGAACAGGTGGGAAAGGAACAACGTAAGCAGTATGAACAGCACTTTTATTTAGTGCAAAAAGTGCTGCCAACTTTGCGAAAGTTAAATGGTTTGATTTCGTTGATGTTTTCATGGAAAAGTGCATTTTACAAGGTGGGATTCCAGCCCGGCGCAAAACCTCAGACCTTGAGGAAGATTTTGTTCGCTGCACATATTAGTTCACTACTCATGGATGTTTGTAGTGATCCAGGGGAGACCACGAGGAGGTCGTGTGTCAACTTGACTAAGATATGCATAAGGATCGCACTGGCATTCTCCAAGTAGAAATGCGATCAGTAGCTTTGCCTTACCTATCTTAGCCCAACCCCCCAGATGACGAGCAATGATGAGCGTGTCTTAGGAGTTTTCGAGAGAAAAATTGTACGTAAGATCTCTTTTCCCTCTCGCGTTGATGGTGAGTACCGTTTACGATGGAACGACGAGCTGTATGAGCTATACCGCGACATAGACATAGTCAAGCGCATTAAGTTGCAGCGACTGCGTTGGCTAGGTCATGTGGCGAGAATGGATGATGATGTTCCAGCGAAAAAAGTCGAATCGGTGCCCATTGGTGGTAGGCGCGGAAGAGGGAGACCTCCTCTGAGATGGAAAGATCAGGCTTGATATTTCCAACTGGCGTCAGTACGCACAAAGCAGAAACGACTGGCGAAGTTTTCTGGATGCGGCCAAGACCGACCCACGGTTGTAATGGCCAATTGATGATGATGATGAAATGGTTTGATTTACAAAAAAAAAAACGCCAAAAACAAAGAAATATTTTAAAAAATGTATAAAATTGGGTATGTAATTTTGGGAACGTACAGAAACTGAACATAAGTTTATTTTTATTTATTGAGTCGAAATATTCATATTCTATTTCTATACGCTATACTTTGGTATCCACTGACTTTTCAAGCTATAATAAAAATTAAATAAACAGGCGTGCTCCGGAATCAGAAAAAATTCAATTCGAACAATTTTATTCGGATTCGTTTTTGCGTGCTCCGGAATCAGAATTTTTTATTTTTGATACATTTGTATATTTCTCTCGTTTTTATCGATAAATTCACATATGTATGTGTGGTGTAACCAGCTGACTGCCTTTTGTTAAAAATTGTAAACATTGCAAAAATTCAATTTATTCTCTCAATTGCTTGTTTTGAAGCTAAAAGAAGGCGTAAAATTATGGAAGAGTCATGTCCTACTCGCGGCTTTTTGTTTTCCCCCGCAATAAATTTATTTTTGTTAGCATTAAATTCTTTTGATAATATGTAGTTACATTGTGTTTGTTGGCGCGAAATGTTTTTTGTTTGATACAAAAGAGCTGACACGATTTAACTATTTTTGTTATGATGATGGGCAAATTCTGACCTCGGATTCGGATTCTACGCAGAAAATTACTTCGGAAATGACCCTTAGCTTTTCAACAACTGACATAATTCCGGTATTTGTAGACCTGTGAAATGCTAATGACGTCGAGGGGATATACTTCGTAACTTTAAATAGCCATAACTTTGCGGAAAAAAATCGTAAATGATCGCTTAAACTTTTAAAGTAAAGGGTAAGAGTGGTACTTAATGATGTAACTGGAGTGACAGACCTGTACAAGAATGTACACCTTAAGAGCAGGCAATGTTAATGTACTGCCGCTCTGTGCGCACTCGATGATCTGGCGCACTACATTACGCGTTGGATGTTGGTTTGGTACTCATCCCACCCTTGCGTGTGGTCTTCTATTTATTCAAATTAATCTCTTATTTCTTAGTTACATAATAAACGCTGTGTTGTATGCAGCAGCGTACTTAAAACTAGGTATATAAACTGTATATAAGAATGTCAAGTGCGCCGTCTAATGTTAATGGGAGCACAAGTGATATTTGACCTAGGATACGTTATCGAATGCTTAACAGTCGCATTCCAATGCAGGCCGCTTATCCCTTTTTAATTTATGTGCCACATACACGATCCCAACATATGCAGGCCACTTGAGGCCTACACAGCAAGAATAGTCATAAACCATCCCATTTAATGCGCGCTGCGGAAGTTCCGATGTGACGTCTTATGTTCATGTCTGAACATTCTCCCCGGGGCAAAGTGACATCCAGTAGTTGCTGCGTTTGATTAAGTGTTAACTAAGTGGGAAGAGCGCCGCTCACCAACTTTACTTCGATGCAAAATCTCAGCACCTTATCATGGCTTATACGTGGTCGATCGTTGCTGTCAGATCCGCCGCCGCCGAGATAGTAGCACTGTATTTTCTTTCTCCAGGGGCGTCGTGGGCGTTGTTTGTCCGACGCAAATATGCTCCCGCGTACTGGTACTCTCAACGGTCCTGTGACGTTTGCAGCTTCGTGGCCTTTTTTTCCAATGACCACATCGAACTCGACATGCGAGTGACATGCTTTTTTGGGATTATTCTTTGCAATAGCGCTATGCTGCACGAACAGTTCTTCATCAACGCCGTTCCGTTTGATGAACCCATAACCATTTTTTGCATTGAACCACTTGACGGTTCCAGAGACTCTCGTCGTCATTGGTTTCTTGATTGGTGTTGCTTCGTGTTTACGCTTAAACAGACCACAAAAATTATTTGCACCCTGTACGTAACCTCAAAAGTAGGAAAAAACTCAGTTTTTCGGGTAAATAACCTCAAATGTCTGAAAATCCTGACGTGATACGCCAATTCTGGCCCCGGATTCGGATTCTACGCAGCAAATTACGTCGGAAATGACCCATAGCTTTCCAACAACTAAACCATGTTGGTCTGTGTAATTATTGCCATGGTCCCGGCAGGTAAGCTAATTTTTACAAAAAACCCAAATGTGGAAAAACTTATTTTTAAAAATCTGTCAGTCAGATAAATCCCACAACCCACATGCCGACTATTAGATAAAAGTTTATAATTTCTATGGATATCTTCACTAGCCAAATGCTTTGCCTTTTGACGCCAACGCTTTTAAGTCAGTAAGTCAACTTGGCATATTTTTTTATGATCGCTTACAACGATCGTTTGAATAACATTTTTTTTAAAAACTAGGATAAAAATGCCGCAAAAAATTGTCGATTTTTAAGATAAATGTATTATAAAAATTGTTAAGAGCACAGTTTTTTTGAACTTTATTAAATTTCATAACTAAAGAAACATTAAAAGATACTCCTTTTTGTTAAAATTTCAGGCTACCGCGCTTTTATATTTTAACCCAGAATCAGACTTAACAAGAAGTTAGATCTGAAAAATAGGGAAACTGGCAACACTGCTTAGCTAAAAGTAATAATGGTTGCATCACATTGGAACAACTAAAAAAGGAACAGCGAAAACAGATGATGCCAAATTAAAACAATATGGAACGGATGAGAATGGAGCAACGACACAAGTTCATAACTATATGTTATCGTTTAATCGACTGCGCCTTTTTAGTTGTGTTATCGCAGAATTAACAAAAAAGAAACAAATGCAGTTCAGATTATTTTAATTAACTATTTAATAATTTATGAAATTCACAATTTTTGTTTTATTTTTAATTTCGATTTTATATAACGTAGTCTAAGCAGAAAAGGCTAAGCCTGTAACTCTTAATTTATTTAAAATATTAAGATCTCACACATTGTACTACCAAATTAAAGGGAATAAAATAAAAGAATTTATTATTTTATTATTACAGTCCTCACTGGCAAAAAGTTCAGAGTTGACATAACGATGCACTTACCTCCATTAGAGACTCATTGAATTTATCGTATAATATAAAACCGGCTTACTCCATTTTCTGCACCAATTTTGCGATTGTTTATTGATAAACTGACCAATGCAGGCTAGATAATTATTGGCAAATTGCCAAGAGCTCAATTGTCACGCCCACCTGTTGTAATATTATAATAATATAGTACGACCCCATTGACTGTTGAGTGCGACCATTAAGAATGAAAAATGAAACACTGTCTGAAGATAAAAAATAAACTGGGTGTTGGCTGGATTATACAATATACAACTGTCCAGAGCTGGGAAATGTGCAGCCTTTCTATAAATGCCAGAAAGTGAGGGGACTAATAGGGGGAATTTCAAAACAGGATCTATTAGCAACAATAGATCCAATCTGTGCAGCAAACGTTTAATTTAAGATAAGAAAAAGCGAAAGTTGGTTCTAGTCAAGGCATTAAATATTTCCGTAACTTAAGCAGCTGGCTGTTAGCTCAGCGGTCAAAGTAGGACCTAACCTCAAAATGAAAGCTGAAAAGCTAAGAATGTGCCTGATTCCTTGCGATAGCGTTCCATAAGTTATTATATTATAGTTTCATATGATGGTCTTAATATATTCAAAGATAAGGGGCATCAAAATCGCTTTTTTGCAAAGATTTTATTTTCTTTGCTTTGGGCCTATACGCAGTTCGAAAAATTTCGCGAGGAATAACAAAACTTCATATAAAAAAAAATCCCAAAAGAGATATCCCAAATGGGATATTTTTTTTTATATGAAGTTGTGTCATTCCGCGCGAAATTTTTCGAACTGCGTAGACCCCTTTTAGCGTAAAATTTGCAAAAATCCCTGATCATATGCAAAGCTTCTAGAACTACCATTTTAGGGTGATAGAAAAACAGCACGGAATTTTTTGAATTAATTTGTAATCTTATGATGTATCTTGTTGAAGATTTTGATTGTAAAATAAAAAGCGAAATATGCGAATTTATCGACAAAAAATTTCGTTTTCCGCAGCACGCAAAAACGAATCCGAATAAAATTGTTGGGTTTGGCCTTTTCATTTTCCGGAGAACGGCTGATTGTCATCCATCCAAAAGGTAGACACTTGTAAGGATTTGGGAAACAAAACATTCCTTAAGAAGCTAAGCAAATTAACAGCTAATAAATATAATGAAAAAAGGCATGCTTAAAAAAACTTAAATGGCACCAAAAATTATACTGTCCATACAGGTATGGCATCAGGGGTTGGGTAAAGAGTGAAGAGATTCCCCTGGGCCCCAAGTTCTTTTTATACCCTGTACCGTATGGTACAAAGGGTGTATTAAGTTTTGTGCATGCCGAAAATATATGTAACAAACAGAAGAAAACGTCGGAGACCCCCCAAAGTTACCTAAAGTATGATCAGGGTGACTAGAGAAGTTGATGTATCCATGTCCGTCTGTCTGTATGAACGTCCAGATCTTAGAGATGGTAGATGGTAGCTAGAGCGACCAAATTTTCAGATTAGATGCGTAATTATGTCAGGGGAGACAAGTTTATTTTACTTTTTCGATATCGGGGTTATACTATTATATAGAGGACCTCGAAAACAAACAAAAGTTTTAGATGGACAATTCGTTTGTTTATGAAGATATCATAACCAAATTTGGCACTCGTAAGTTTTTTAGAGAACCAAGCACTGTGCCAAATCAGATCTAAATCGGTTAGCTATATCATATAGCTCCCATGGGGCATATCGGTCAAAAAAACATATTTTATACAAAATTTGTTGTGTTTCGTTTGTTTGTAAAGATAACGTAACCAAATTTGGCATTAAGAAGTTTTTTAGAGTACCCAAGCATTGCACCAAATTTGGTCAAAATCGGTTGTCTATACCATATAGCTCCCATAGGAACGATCGGTGAAAAAAACGTTTTTGGTACAAAACATCGTAACATAATTTGGCAATCAAATATCTTTTGGTGTTCTTTAGCAATATACTGGATTACAGGGTATATATTTGAATAATGTAATTTAAATTCTCCGGAAAAAGGAGTGGGTTGTCACGTTGTCGATAGTCACCACCGGCTGTTACTTTTTTCTCGTCGCGACTGTACCATTAATTTCATTCTTTTCGGTTAAGGCCCATACGCAGTTCGAAAATTTTCGCAGGGAATCGCGAAATTTCATATAAAAAAAATATCCCATTGGGGATATCCCATTTGGGATTTTTTTTTTTTATAAGAAGTTTTGTCATTCCGAGCTAAAATTTTCGAACTGCGTATAGGCCTTATAATTGAACTTTTCTTCAGCAAAATTTTAATAATAATTTCAAAGTCTTTCTTCACTAGAAAAAAAGGCACTTAGGGAGGTATAATTCCGAGCATGAACTTCACTTCCTTTTTCAAAAACATTACATGTATTGTTATGACATTTTCGCCATTTTTTGATATTTCAAACATTCCATTTTGAGCGACCCAACCCAACAATTTTTAATAGTAACACGCAGTCTTTTGTTGATACCGATCATCATACGTTACGCCAAAAATGATTACCAAAAATTTCTGCAGTTCCAAAGTCCAAGGAACGTTCCAGGGTTTTCTTCGACTCTTGTACCATTTGCAGCTGTGGTTCTAGCAAACAGAACCATATCTCTTGGAATGCAGCGCACTTTGAATCAAAAGATTTGTCCATAAGATTTTCTATTATATATTTTCGAGTGTGGGCAAACTACTTAAGTACTTGCAACAAATGGTTGAATGAATGTGTTCAAATATCCGTAACTTATAAGGTGCACATATCTCTAATGGCAAAAACATTCTGACAATATCAACAACAACAAAGCTCAGCTCCAAATTACTATGGGCGTCGGCGTCGCAGTCAACGTTGACTGATCTAGATTGCAATTGCTGCAACTGCGCTGCAACTTTGCTGAGTTGCATTAGGAACATGGCTAGAGGTTGCAGCCACATTCAATGCTTATGACTTTTTAAATGTATTTGTGTTTTTATCAATATAATTTGTGTGTTGTTGCAATATATTCGTGTTTTTATTTTAGATTTAAATTGCCGATATGCGTACACTGCCGGCCAAAAGTATTGGGATGCTTGATGGATATTTCTTAAGACTGTGAGAATTGATAACAAATTGTTGTAGTACTTAACTCTTGATAAGTTTGTTTATTGCATTGTTTGGTTGCCCAATATTCTGAGTGTTACAAATAGAGGATCATATCCTGATGCTAGGTCGGAGAGGAGAACATTCTGATGGGATGAGAAATTACATCCCTTTTCGAAGCTCCCTAACCTGGTCCTATTTTTTCAGCTTTTTAACTACTTTTTTAACAACTGAAGATTAAGCTGCTACCACCCTGCTTTTATATGTAGCTGCATTGCTTCCAGTTTCTAACTTAATTCAGAGTATTTTCTTGAAAGATGAAGACTATTTTCTGTATTGAAAATTCTCAAAGTTCGTCTCGAAGAAATTGGATTATATGGAGTAATATCCAAGGTGTGTGCCTTGAAGAAGAACCTATCTCCTTACTTAACAATCAAGTTTCTCTTAAAAAGCTCGAAGCTATTAAAAACTAGTTATGTTTAGATGCTGCTCCAATTAAGAAATAGATTGAACCATGTCGCAATTCTACATTTCTTCTCAGAGGAAGCTAGCAACTTCCGCCAAATTGACCTTTAGGACTTAGCACGTTTCGCCGGCCCTGGCTCCAAAGTCTTTTTTAACAATGGCCACAGAGTTTTGTACGAAGATGATCACTTTTTCTGCTCCTGACGATCTATTTTGTACCCAAAAGAAGAGACGGCGTTGTTTTTGCCATAATTCTAAGAGTTGTATTCAATTATAAACATGATTTTCAGCATACCTTTATTTCGATTATTCAGCAAATAGATACTTGCTTAAAAGCTTTGGTTATCTCCTAAAAGTTCTTACCCCACTTGGGACCAAAAGATCGCTCTTGGTAAGTGCTGAGTTCGTGTAGATTCTTCAAGTGTGCGAAAACTTTTGTCCGTTAGTGTGCTTCTAATTGGAACTATGTTTGGTGCCCAATAAGTATGAGCACGAGCCCCCAGAGTGTACCAAGTGCAGAGGGGAGACAAGTTTATGTCCGTGCTCTGAGGCATTTTTTAGTTAGTTTCCTTGAGCTCTAAATTCTTGTTTGTTGTAAAATTTTGCAATTTGTGCAACAATGGCACAACAATAATATAAGTGTATTGTATTGCCATGCCACGCCCGTTTGGGGCGCTTCTCCTTCTGGTAAGCGTGCCCCAGAGGCAGACGAAGGCCGACACCCAGCTTTATTAACAGAGCTGGACGCTAGAGGCGCTGCAGCTGGGCAGTGAAAGGTTAGCGCCATACAGCTATACCAACACACACACACACAGAGCTACACACACTCTTGGTACACCTGTGTATATGCTCGGATCTACTCCAATTCTGTTTGCGACTGCAGCACGAGCTCAACTTATTGGCTTGTGCCGCTTGGATTTGGATTGGATTTGAGTAGAGTTGTTTTTGTATGTTTTTCAAATTTGATATGAATATATTTGCTGTTGTTGTTGTTGCGTTGGTCTGGGCAGGTTTCGGCTTTGGCCAAGTTTTCGGTTGTAGTAGTAATGTTAGGCGTAGCTTGTGGAAAACGCAGGCTGCAAGCATTACAAACGTCCAAGCAAAATTTTTTGTATAAAAGTTGGCATAATTTTGTGGTTGAAATCAGAATCAACTCGTGCGTTGAACGTTCAACAAGTAACTTCTACTTCTTTTCCAACTTTTCCAAACCCAACATAATCCGAACAACATGAAGGTAAGCCGTAGCCGTTTGCATGCAACTTTGAACAACTCGGTAATCCACACCCTTTCAACTTATCTTGCAGTTCGCCATTGCCGTAGTCATGTTGGTGTGCGCCCTTGCCGGTGTGCAGGCTTCGTGGAACGTTGCTCATGTAGCACCCGCTGTGTCTTATGTCAGCGCTGTGGCTCATCCCGCTGCCGGTCACTGGGGCGGTCCATGGGGCGGCGCCTGGAATGGTGCTTGGAATGGTGGCTGGAACGGTGCCTGGGGCGGTCATGGCTGGGCTGGTCATGGTGGTGCCTGGGGCTTGACTGCTCCCGGCTGGCATGCGGGTACTCCCGGCATTTCTCTGGCTCAGGGTCCCAGCGGTCATCATGCTGCTGCCGCTCCTCTGCATGGTCTGCATGGTCATGAGGGTGTCTATGTGGCCAAGACACGTGGTGCCATACACACTGCTCCTTTGGCTGGACACATTGCCTCCGCTACCTCGGTGAATGTAGCACCCGCACCCGGCACTCTGTAAGTCTTTACTGCTTCCACCAATCAGCCAACGATGCCAAAATAAGTTGCACAGCCGCAGAGACAACAGCAACAGTTCGTAAGTAACACCAAGAGTTTGTTACTGCACGACAGCCCACCAAACCATGTTGTCTGCCTCTCTTCTGTACAACTCTGTCTACGATTTCGACTCTACACCTGGATACTCTTCTTCAACCCTCCACACGTTTAGTGTTAAGCACAGCGCTCTTAGTCCTGTTACTGAACCCGAGTGCAAACCTTGGATCTGGCCTTAGTCTTAGCCGCGTCCATTGTTTGCACTCTCTATTTTTACACATACTACAAAAAGAAAAAAAAAAACGACGCTCACGAGTAAGTCCTGTGTTCAGCAAATAAGTCCAACAACAATTACAACAACTACAACCAACAAATAACAGCATGGTAATTTTTATTTCTTGAGAACTTTCATTCTTCCAATTTCTGGAACTATCTTTCTTCCTCTCTTCTCTTTCTTACTCCTTCAACTTTAATTCTATGACTTTCCCACCTACATACACACATATACATATATGCAACAAGAAAACTTGGACATAGGTCCATATCTCTATGTCTAAAACATTATGTACATGCTACATACATATCTCTGTACATACTATGCTCCGTATAATCTATTTACTATAGTTATTTGCAACAATTGTAAGATTGACGAAAAGTTATAAATAAATACAAACTGCGTTTTTATTTATGCGAATATTTTCAAAGCCTTTTATTTATCTTGCTGAAAAAAAAAGAGTCGAAAATGAGATTTTCTTTATGACGTCATCGTTGTCATTAGCCGCTAGATGGCGCAAGCAACTTATTGCGGAATTTCAGTATGTTATATGTAAAACTTAACAGGGTTTGGTGTTGATGAGCGAGAAAGGGCCGAAATTTGATTTTCTTTGAATTTGGTTTATAGGAGAGGATTTTAAGTCTTACAAAATCCTGACAAGCCATGGAGCTTATGACTTTAGTATCCCATGTGGAAAGGTCAATCAACCCGTGTGGCGGAACTTCTTTTACCAAGAAGTGCAATGTCTACTCCAAGCTTTACATTAAAACGTGGACGGTTTTGAGTGTATTCAGGGAAAGTTATTGTGGTTACTTAGGTTGTCATGATCCGAAACATCAAATAAGGTATATCTAGCTTACAAACACAATCATTATCATCAAGATCGGCTAAAAACTTCCCAAGATATAAGCAACAGATTCTAGAGCTGAACGCAAATAAAGAACTAGACCTTAAGATGCAACTTGTCGTAAAAATTCACGTTCCTAGCGCTTTTGGTCTTAGAGAGACAGCTAAAACAGACAGAGCGACCAAGAAACAGATATGGCTCAGTCTATTTCTTTTATCGTTCGAAACATTTTCTTTTCGTGTTTTATTAAGTATGTACCATAGTATATGTAGAAATGATCTTTCCGATCACATTGCTTTAGATCTACTAAAATTATTATTATATATTATACACTAAATTGCAAGCCGAAGGTGACCAAAAAGTTGCACAAAACAAGTTCAGTAATAATTTGAGCTGAGTGCAAAATTATTTCAACAACAACAGGGCGTATGCTTAATTATTAAAATGTTTAATACTAATTACAGAGCCCAGCAACAGACCTCTTACAAAGTCGACACCTGCACTCAATGGAGCTCACCTGGCCTCTTATTCTAATTGAGCTGAGATATAAATTGCAGCGGCAACTAATTACAGATTATCAGCTCAAGAATTCAGTTTGAACTTATTTATGAGTTTAGCTATTGGCCAAAAAAAAAAAGTGGCAACTAACAAAAAATGCTGTATGCAGACCTTACCGCATCTGCAGTTAGATAAGTCTGGAAGCACGACTCCAGTGACACTACAGCGTGGGGGCACAGTGGGTGGCAGCATTGGTTAGCTGCCATCGGGTTTTGATCATGCCCGAAACTGGTTCACTTTTTAGTTGCATGTTTATATATTTTTTTGTGGTCTCCAAACCTGAAAGCAATTGGAATAGTTTTTGCGTTGGTTTCTTGTGGCATTTGCATAATTGAATTGTATTTGGCATATCTTATTTTTTTTTCTTGGTCTTTCCATGCAACGCGATTTAATTGCTGCACTTAGATCCATTGAGGCTAATGACGATCAATCGAAGTGTTTTGGCGGTAACACCCACGCGACTGAAGAGACTGTAAGTCAGTCGGGCACGAATTGTGGATTTTATATAAGAGCAGCTGCTGCAATCTGATTCAAACTTTGCAAACTATTTGACAATAAATAAAAAAAGTAAACACCAATCCCAAGTTTCTCAAGAGTTGGGAGTGTTTGTTAAAAGATACTTTCTCTGCCCTATGCTGTATACGCAGCTAGAGGGCTAAAATCAGTGGCGGATCCACGTGGGGTTTTGGTTACGGACGCCACCAAAAGTTAAAAAAATTGGTTGACACTCTCTGATATTTCGGAGTGAAAACCCCCCCCTAAGACCTCTAAAACCTCAACCACCTCTACCACCGCGACTAGCTCAACCACCTCTACCACCACTACCTCCTTTACAACCTTTACCACCTCCAACTCCACCTCTACCACCGCCTCCAACACTACAAACTCTACCGACCGTACCATCTTACCACCCTTATCACCACTACTATTTCTACCTCATCTACCACGTTTGCCACCTCCACCAACTTCGCAACCTCCACAACCGCTACCACCTCCATTACCTCTGCCACCTCCACAACCTCTACCACTTCTATCTCTTCTATCTGCTCTACCGCGTCTGCCATCGATATGTACAACCTCCACAACTGCTACCACTTCTACTACCTCAACCTCCTCTACAACCTTTACCAAGTCTATTTTACTTCCTCTACCTCGTCTGCCACCTCAACCACCTCTACCAGCTCTTCTAGCTCTACCACCTCTACAACCTCTACCACCTCTACCACCTCGTCAACCTCTACAACCTCTACCACCTCTACAACCTCTACCACCTCTACAACCTCTACCACCTCTACCACCTCTACCACCTTTACCACCTCCAATAACAACACCTCTACCAGCTCCATCATTTCCACCAACTCGACCGCCTCCACAGCCTCTCCACCTTTTCAACCTTTTCAACCTCTACCACTTCTACTACCTTTACCGTCTCTACAACCTTTACCAACTCTACTCTAACTCCCCAATCTCCTCTGCCTGTCCTCTAGGATAAGTTTTGGGCCACTTTAAGCGTTTCCCGCCGGGGATTGCGACCTTGACATGGTGAGGGGTCCTTGGGAGGAGGGGCGATGCTGGCGGTAGCATAGCTACTAGCAGGGCCTTCCATGCCGGTAAGGCCGTGGAAGGCATTCAAAGCCAGCAGCAATCCACAATGGCAGCTGACCTATCCGGCTGGTCTTCTATCACCTTGACGTCCCGGGATGTAGGCGTGTAAACGACAACAATCGATACTGCTAAGAAGTCCACTGTCACCAGGCACCTATATAATGGCTGGAAGCCAGTCTGGTGGCTTAAGCTGGCAGCCCCAGCACCAGACTAGGATGTTTGGGCCAATCATCAACTCTTCTGAACCAAGCCCGTTTACTGAAACTGGATAATTTACAGCACTATGTTCCTCATAGGAATTAAAATGGATTAATTATAAGCATTATGAGAAATTCATGATCAAAATTTGAATAAAAAAAAAACAAGTTTTTAACAGTTCAATTACTTTTGCTTGGAGCAACCCAAAAACTCATACGCCTAGACTCACTAAAAAAAAAAACTATAAAAGTTCAATGCAAATTAATTTCTTATTCATCACACCTACTTTTTCCATATCCAGGATATGATACAAGCCAAAACTAGATTGCAATTTTATAATATCATAAAATGCAAATCAATAATGCACAACAATTGACAATTAAGTAATTAAAGCTGCCTTAAACACTTTATAGATCACGCGAAGGGGCGTACTGTCGCTCCGAGTAAGGGAAACTTGAAACTTACCGGAACTGTCTTGCATTAAAAGTGGGTTGGGTTCACACAGCACGCTGCAGCACATATGGGTCGGGTATTATGGAGCTTGTCCAGTTAAGAACGACAGCAACAACAAAGCGACTAACCAATCCGTCGCACTCAATCGATCGTTTGATTGTGACATGACATTATAGTATACTTACTATATGTATATTATATACAATATTATACACAATACAGTTACTCATGTCTATGGCCATAATGCTCAGCTTTGTTTAAACATGTCTCTATTATGTATCTCTGACTTACCAACTATTAGCTCAATCTAATTGTAGTACAATTTTCCGTAGTGTCAACTATTGCTTCCATGAACTTTTAAGCCCGACTTTGATCAGTTGCTATAAAAATGGTCTCAGAACGGTAAGTAGATCAGTTCAGAACAAGAGTTCAAGCGACGCACAACAAGCACCAAACAACAAAAATCAAAACAAAATGAAAGTAAGTTCTTGACCAGCATGCGGATTAAATTGAATCCTTTGTAGCTCAACACTTTGCTTCACTTGCAGTTCGCCATTGCCGTCGTTTTTAGCTTGGCCCTCGCCATGGGCGTGCAGTCTTCGGTGATCCCCTGGCCACAGGTAGCTGGTCATGGTTTGTCCTATACTGCTGTCTCTGGACCCGCGGTGGTGGCCGCTCCCTGGGCACATGCCGCACACTGGGCACCTGCTGCTCACTGGCCCGCTGCCGTTACCGTTGGCGCCTGGCCACCAACTGCTGTCCATGCTCCCGCTGTAGTCGCCGCTGCTCATGCTCCCGCTGTTGTGGTCGCTCCTGTGGCTCATGAGGGTGTTTATACTGCTCAGACCCGCGGTGCTGTGCACACTGCTCCATTGGCTGGCCATGCACAGTCGGTTGCTTCCATCAATGCTGCACCCGCACCTGGCACTATCTAAATAACCGCTTGCCATATTGACAACTGTTGCCGAAACTATCCTGACTACACCCACCAGCGCATCATACCCAACCATGCAACTGCCAATAACGCCAAATAGACTTTAACTAAAGTTCGACGCTGTTGACGGATTACGCTTACATATATGTGTAAATTATATATGTAACACTCAAATTTTATGTATATAAACAGGGTACCTCTCTCTACCATTAGAACATGACTACAAAATTTTTCCCTAACTTTCCTTATTTATTCAAAAGCATCTTTGAAGCATCACAAATAAATGTGTATTATGAATACATAGATGATATCAGTTTTTATTATTAGCTCGTAAGAAAAATTGCAGAGTCATTTCGGACACTAAGTCAATATTTTCAGCTGTTACGAAAACGGGTGGTTTTTTTCCGGAAACCTAAAAGTGAATTTCCCAAAATATCGTGAATGCAACAAAAAAGTTAAAAATAAATTTTCGAATTAGGAAGCAGTGATGAAAATGCATCTTGAGGATCTGAAATACACACAATTATCTGAGTTTCTTCTAAGTCAAACACTCAGCAGTAAAAAAGTAAGTATTTAAGTATTTAGACGCTTCCTGAAACATTTTTCCTTAGCCCTGAGCGCCGAGATTTTTTGTGCCAACTACCGCTCATGTATTCTTGACGTAACGAAACCATCTACAGATTATTTGCATTGATTTCGTAGAACAAACCTGATCTGTTTATGTATGAAGGTGTTAAGTGTACCTACTGGGCCTCACGAGGCCCGCACGTTTGATGTATGGGAAATGTATGTAAGATGCCAGACAAAACATGTTCGCTAGCTTCATATGAGCTTTTGGTAAGATCTATGCAGTTTTCTTTTAGCATTGCTCGGGGTAAGCCTCGTTTGTGTTGCGTGTTTACTATGTTTCTTTTTGCGATCTTCGGTTTTGTGTTTTGAAATGTCGGGAATAAGCGATGAACTGTGGGAAGACCTTGATATGGTCCTAAATAGGCGTCAACGATTTTCTAGGCTGCCAACAGACCGGCCGCAGCTCACTAAGGACAAACTTGCCGCATTTTTTGCGAGCGAGAATATCGAGGATGAAGAAAAATGTAAAAAATTCATGTGCCTTTAACACGGCTCTGTGAAGAAAATTTCTCTGTGCCATGGCAGTGCAACTGAAGAATCATAAATTCAGCACAAATCAATTCAACAGTCACCATTACTTCAATCATTATATGCCTCACTCTTAATTTTTGTCAATAAATCGGTCAAAAGTTGACTTGTGCCACACAGAAACAGTAATTTCACTTTTTAAGGCATTCCAACCCCCCCACCCTCTTAAGAGACCACCCTATTAAAGACACCCAAACACAATTATACCATCATACAATACTTCCACGCAATAGCAGCTGTTGACGGGATACATAGCTGGAAGAAAATCGTAAGGACAGCTGACTATGGGCTTATGGGCCTCGCGAGGCCCAGTAGTACCACTTAGCGTTTCCCAGGTTGTTGTACATCCTAGGGTTAAGAGTTTTATTACTTTATTTTCGAATGCAGTTTCAGATAAAGTGTAGCTAAAATAGTTTTTTTTTTAACGAATTTTCGTAAGAATTTGGAACTTTGCCTTAAATATATTTCAAGAATTTTTCGCATTTAAGGCCTATACGCAGCACGCAAAAAAATGAAAAAAAAAATGCCGATCAAAAATATTTGACAATGGAACGCAGATACAAAAACAAAACAGTGTTGTCTGAAAATGCTTAACGTTAGATGATGCCACTTCTGCGCTAGGTGTGGTAACACTAACAACAGCTGTTTGGTTATTGCCACTTTGGCGCGAATTACCGATTGATTACGCACCATGGCCTCAAACTTTAAATTGAAAACGTAATGTACACAATTGTGTTGGATTATTAGTCCAATACAAAATACATACATCTTTGAAAAATCTTCCACTTTCTGCTCTGCCCTTTAAATAAGGTTTCACCCAGACACTTGTGTTTTTTTGCGGCCAACCTTTTTACAAATAGTTAGGCAGTCATACTTGCATTATTAAAACTAAGCAATGTTAACAATACTTGTTGATTCAAATCCATGATTATTTGATTTAATTCTTTGTCTTATTTTAATTTTTGTAAGCATAAAGCAGCTGATTATAATTTAAGTGTGCCCATATTAACCCAAAGTATCGGAAAACATATCGACTAATACCACAAAAAAAACGATAATTCGATAAAATGATGGTGTCTCTATCTGAAATAATATAAAATACTTTCCATATGGAATTTTTCGAACTGCGTAGACCAGCGGTGGGCAAAACAAAAACAAAAACAAAAAATAGCTTTTGCAAAGACCAAGGTACAATGGGATAAATCTTTTTTTTTTGGTATAGTTGTCATTAGAGTCGACAATATCATCGACTTTTATTTTATGCGGGACGTATATGTTATACTCTGTACATTGAGATGAGCGATTTCGCCTAAAAATTCGGATAGGGTCGTGTCGATCAAGGGCTTACCTACAAGAAAAATATGACTTGCTCATATCATTACTTATTTCATATGACGCCAGCCAGACTCGCAAATTTTAATGACCAACAAAATCCAAATATACGCAGAGTCCGTACTCTTTCGTGATTTGACATGTGACTATGCTTTGCGTTCCATTGTCGAACTAGCTCACACGTACGAGACGAGCTTTTACGGCAAAAAGCTCTTTACCGTACGTGTGAAAGCTCTTTGGCACGCGTGCCGTCTAAGTACCCACCGCTTAGACCCCTTTTAAGATAATATTAGCATCGGCTGTTTTTATAATTAATTTGAATAACTAATGGGCTTTCGATATTTTTGAATTTTTTTTTAAACAATTTTTTAAAATTTATCTCAAATTCTCAATCTATAAAAAAATGTATGCTCATTGCGGCTTTTAATCACGATCCCTAGCAAACACGCTTTTGCGATAAAAATCACCAAGCAGTGCAATTTTTAAACTTTATCGATAACAAAAAACAGCTGTTTATTAGCTCATAACTCATTGTTTATTAGTGAGCAGCTATTTTTTCGATTGCAGCAAGTAACCAAGTCAATTTTTAAAATAACCTTGAACCTCACAGAGCGCACTCAATAAAAAAGCTAAAAATTATTTAATTACCAGTTGATTAGATTAAATTTGTTTCTTCTGAAGTAATTGCTAAATACGCTTTAATAACTATATGTGTGTTATATAATTAATTACTCAGACTATGTTTTCAACAAATGCATTTAACACATAACTAACTATTACATAAATTGCAATCAAACTGCGTCCAAATTCCAAGTTCATGCGCCTTGGAGTGCTTAGTGGCAATAATGCCTCCGAGTTGAATGCCAAATACGGTAGCCGGTAGCTGGAGCGTAAACCCGATCCTCGTCTAGAGAGCAAAGTAAAAGTCAACTAACGAATACAATCTCTCTATGAGCATAGCATGATCGTTGTTTATATCGCATACATTGAGTGCCCCCAGGGCTGCAAGCGCAGCTACTTGTTTGGATTGTTGAATGTTACGTATACGTCGATATGTCCATGTTTTACAATAGCGCGTTACATTGTGAAAATGATTTATTGCAAGACTCCGTTGGCTGCACTTGGCACTTGGTTTTTTATTTCAGACTCACTCACGACTGCCCGAGGCCTTACACGGAGCCCATCTTAAAATGGTTAGTTATTTCCAACTCGGTACCACCAAGTGCAATTGTTTGCAAACGTGCGCTCACTAAGTTCATCAAAAAGAAACTGGAAATGTGATTTGTGGCAGTCAGAACGAACAGTGAATGCCTTACATTAGTGCTGGAGAAAACATCGATAATCGAAGTTTAAAATCTCTATATATCGATGTTGGCCAACAGAGATGTTTCTCCAGCACTTCTGCACTCATCAAATGGGTGTTTAGTAATGCTGGAGAAGCATCTCTGTTGGCCAACATCTATGTTTTTTCCAGCACTACCTTACATTTTGCTACATCGGCGGAGAACCAGTAAAAATGTGAACATGAACTGAACTGAACTATTTTATAAGATACAATAGAGATTTCGTTTTTGCGATGTAAGTTTTTTTGAACGAATTACTCAGGTCAACATGGCTTAGTTGTTGAAAAGCTACAATTCGAATCCAGGGTCAGAATTGGCCCATTACGTCAAGATTTAGAGACATTTGAGGTTATGTAGCCGAGAAACTGAGATTTTTTCCTACTTTTGAGGTTATGTAAAGGTTGCAAAAGTTTGTTGTGGTCTGTCTCTCCAGTTACACCATTAAATAACACTCTAAGCCTTTAAGTTAAGAGTTCAAGAGATCAATTACGAGAATCAAGTTATGAAATATATCCCTTCGACGTCATTAGCATTTGCATTAAGCCATTGAGACAATAATTTTTTACTGTATAATTTCTCATGAAAATTTTCACTTGGGGTTTTTTTTTTTTTGCCTTCATATTCGTTGTGAAGGAATCGGCAAAGGGCACATAATTAGTGCTAGAGACGCTGACGAACTTGGAAAAACGGTCACCTCAATTCTGCTACCAAGAGATGAGATGACCACGGAGTACAACTTCAAAAAGAACTTTAGCACTAGTTTGAGTAGCAAAAGCAAATGGACCACCTTAGAGGAGAGATACATCCTATGAGAAGACACACCATTGTGTGGTATACGGACGGATCTTTAACTAAAGAAGGCACCGGCCTGGGGGTCGCGGGACCAAGAACGCGACTGTCAGAATCACTGGGAAAGTATACCAGCATATTTCAGGCAGAAGTATGTGCGTTAGGTAGGTGTGCGGACATAAACCTATCTAGGAAATATATGGGCAGAGAAATAGCTATTCTGTCAGACAGTCAGGCCGCTATAAACGCAGTGACTGGCTCAAAAATAAATTCAAAATTGGTTTAGGAAACCAGAGCCAAGCTAAACCATCTAGGACACTGGAACAATGTTGCCCTTAGATGGATCCCAGGACATAACAACATTCTTGGGAACGAAATTGCTGACAAGCTGGCAAGAAACGGTGCTGCGAACCAACTAATAGGGCGTGAACCCTTCTGTGGTATTGGCAGACACACCATTAAGCAACTGCTACGAGAAGAGGAAAGATCCAGACGACAATCAAACTGGATTGGCATGACTGGTTTACGACAGTCCAAGCAGCTCCTTGGCTCCTATGATCCTCCCAACTGGGCAAGAATTCCCTTAGGATACTTACTGGGTTACTTACGGGACATTGCAGGCTAAGAAAACACCTGAGTATGATGGGCATCGTAGATTCTAACACTTGTAGGTTTTGTGAAATAAGGGAGGAATCCTCCCAACACATACTTACGGAGTGTGACGCTCTCGCCAGAAGAAGGGCAGCCATCTTCGGCGACTACAGAATAACGATGTGCGACGTAACTGGTCTAGAACCATCCCAGATAATTTAATTTATCTCCATAATTGAACTGGCCAAGGAGCTCCAGAGCTGGTAGGGAGCACAATAGATCCTAAGGGTCGCAGTGCAGTTTTTTGCTTAAAGCAGAACAACTTGATCTCCCGAGACGTTTCTAAGCTTGACCTATAAAAATTGCGCTTTAATTAAAATTTCCCAAAAATTTTTAAAACATAGATTTTAATTACATTTAACTAACAGTTGCATAAAATATGTCTATTATAAGATTAGAAAAATTTTAGACACTATCAAGCAGTTAAGAGTTACTTCGGCATAGAGTTAGGTCCTTCAATATCAGTAACATCTTTCTTCATTTCATTGGTGCACAAAATGAGCTTTTCCATATCTTTGAGCTTAACTAAACCTGTCATGGTTTCCTCAGCTTCGGATGAATCTAGCTCGACATCTTTTGTTGTTGCAGACTTGGTTAAATTTATTTTGTTTTCTGTCATGATGTCCTCGACTTTTATAGTTTCTTTAGCCTCGGCTGCCTCTAGCTCAACATATTTTGGCTTTGTTGCTGTAGACTTGATTTTGGTTTCCGTCTTGATGTCTTCTAGTATTAGAATTTCTTCAGCTTCAGCTGCAACTTGCTCGAAATCTATGGGCTTCATGACATCCGACTTGTTTACATTTATTTTGGCTTCTTTCTTGTTGTCTTGTAGTTTTGCAACATTTGTCTTGACTAGCTTTAGCATATCTAAGCAAGTCTTGAAATCTTCTGCGTCATCTGTAGTTGACTTTTTTGTTTTTGTCTCGGTTTCTTCAATTTTAGCTTCTTTAGCTTCTTTATACGTGTATAAAAATTGTTTGAATTCTTCAGTCTTGGCTGCAACTGTTTGGTTTACTTCTTCTTCTTCTTTTGCCTCTGGCTTGGATTCTTCTTGTATCTTAGCTATATCGAAGTTCTCTTCTTCTATTTTATCTTCAGCTGCTTGGATAGCTTCTAAAACTGTCTTGCTCTGCTCTGGCTTAGCTTCTTCTACATTTGATTTGACAGCATCATCTTTAGCTTTTTTCTTTGCTGCATTTTCGCGTGTAGTTTGTGTCAGCATTCCCAGTGTAACCACAAAGTTTTGATAATATTCCGAACCACGTTCAATCATGCGCTTATAAAACATCAACACACAAGGACGCGGATCCTGCATAGATTCTTCGTTCATGAGCATAAGTATAAACTTTATTGTCAAGCATTGACGCAGCACCACGCGCATTTCTTTCATCTTGTTTTCTTCGGCCAGCTTATCGGCAATAGTTCTAATAAAAGGCACAGACTCGGCGCACACAAAATCCGGATAGTGAGTTAAAAAGTTCATGCTATCCGTGAGGCTATCCAGCTTAGCAAATTTCTGCAAACCCGTACCACACTTTTCTTCGAAAGATTTCTTCTGCTCTGTAACAATTTCATCTGGACGTTTGTTAATTTTGGTCTTGCTAAAAGCGCTGGCAATGTGTTTTATAGGAATGTTAGCAACTTGTGGTTTATCTGGAGGTGTGGACTCTTTTTTAACAAGTTCATTTGTTTTGGAACCAAGTGGTTCAGCAGCAGCTTGCAACTTAAGCTCGTTCTCGCTCAATTCTTCTACTTTCTTTGTCAGTGCGGCTAGGGCCTTATTAAAAGTGCGACGATGTTTTCCATCTGGCTGACTTATGCGCTGAAAGAACAGCCAAGCACAGTGACGTGGATCATCTTTTAATTCTTCACTTAGGCTAAGTATAAACTGCAAGGTCAGGCTTTGTCGCAATGCGACTTTCATTTCAGCATATTGTTTCTTCAGCGCCAGATCTTCGGTGACTGTACTTAGATAAACGACAGCCTCTTGGCATATAATGGCATCATATTGTTGCAAAAATCCCAAAGTTTCGGAATTATTAGTAAGCTTGATGAATTTCTGCATTGCTGCGGCATATTTGCAGGCGAAGATTTTCACGCGTTCCGTCAGCTCCGCTTGCTCCTCTTTAGTAAGCCGTTCCATGGTTAAAGGGGTTTTTATTTAGACAGCTCTGTTCGCTAAGTTGGTCAACTAGAGAAAATTTTTGTTTAAGTTTTTTTTTTTTTTTTTAAAGCTGATATATTAAAATACTTTATTTCGCAATTTATTTGAAATTTTATGTTATGCTTTACGAATTTTTCATATAAGTAAAATATTTTTTGACTTTTACAAAACGAGTTACTAGATTGGTAAAAATATTTTTGTTGAGAATTATAAATCAGGGCTGCAATGCGTTGTGTTGGAATTTATCGAAACGATTACGATAACACTAGCTTGGCTTAGCTTGTGGATTCTCTAAACAAAATTTTAGAATAACTATCAAACGCCAGCATGAATGTTTAGTTTATCAAATTTTAAATTTAATACACTTTTTCGGCTAAATGAACCACTGTGCGATGTTTAAAAATTTGCTGCGACTGCAGATTTTGCATTTTAAGTGTAGGTAGGGTTGCCTATCTCTTTTAAAAACTATTTTAAAATTGCATATAATTTCCATAAAAACAAGAATGTATATAGCAGATACGACTTGGCGATCATAAATCGATGCAATTTGTCATGGCATGTAGGAGAGTGGTGAAATTGAGAGAACCAAACATTCGGTTTCAAAACGAATCCGCATAAGCTGTTCGGATTCGTTTTCCGGAGCACGGAGTATAAAACTTGTAAATTGAATACGTATTCTCGGTATGGAATATTAACAGAACTCACGAACTGCTGGACAAAACATCTATGATCGAAGTTTAGAATCTCTATATATCGATCTTGGCCAACAGAGATGTTTCTCCAGCACTTCTGCACTCATCAAATGGGTGTTTAGTAGTGCTGGAGAAACATCTCTGTTGGCCAACATCGATATATATAGAGATTTTAAGTTTCGATAATCGATGTTTTCTGCAGCACTATCACGAACTAGAGGAACTTACCTAATTGACCTTCTTTTAAAAAATGTTGATAAATTCTTGTTACCCAAGTAACAATATATTTTTATACTTCTACTTTTGTCGGATTTGAGTTGAAGCTTTCAAAATAGATTGCTTTTAAATGCACAGCCAGCTTGGTTTTTTTTGTGAGTATCCCTGGTAGGTGATCTTAATGTACGCCAGTGAAACATGAAACATGGACACTGTCTAAGGCAGATGAAAATAAAATAAGTATCTATGAAAGAAAAGTTCTTCGAACCATTTTTGGAGGCGTATGCGAAAATGGAGTATGGAGAAGGAGATACAACCACGAGCTTGAAAGACTACACAAAGGGGCCAATATAATGACGCTGAAGATAAAAGTGAATAGATTAAGATGGGCCGACACCTATCCTCCGAAAAAAATTCTATTTGGCAAATGCCGCGAAAACAGATCAAGAGGACGCCCAAAACTAAGATTGATTGATGGAGTTGACCAAGATGCGCAAAATCTTGGTATTCGGTCTTGGAGAGCAAGGGCGCGAGACAGATCAAGTTGGAGACTCATGCTGAAGCAGGCGAAGACTCGACAAGAGTTGTAGAGACAACTATGATGATGATGATGCCTGGTAGCACAGCTAAAACTTGTGAACTCCATATATGTATTGCAGTCAAGTCCTTACTGCAGACCCTAAATATATATATTGCGCTACTAATACATGTTCAATTTTATACTGAGGAAAGCAAAGCTCTGTACAGCCGTTTCAGAACAGGGTTCCTTAATAATGCATATGAAATTTCAACATGTTGGTTCCTGTTAGCACAGTAAGAAGCTTCTAAGTATTAATCAACCAAAAGTTTTGCAAATATTTTAGACGTACATTATATGGCAGGCTTACTGCCTAGTCTTTATTAAAATTTTGTATAAAAAAGTTTGAAGATGAATTATCTTAAGTCTTTGTCAAGTAACTGCATTCATTTCTTTGAAGATTGAAGCTCTGCGGCTAGCTCTGGCATGGTTTCTTCATCTTTGGCTACAGCTAGCTCAGTCTCCAGCTCAACTCCATTTGTCTTGACTTTCCCTTCAAGGGTATTATTTTCTTCTAGTTTAGCCGGCTTAGCCGGCTTGGTTTCTTCGCTCTTCACTGAACCAGGCTTGGCCATTTTCTTTAAAGCATTCTCACGTGTAGTGTTCTTCAAGGCACTCAGTTCGACTATAAATGCACAATAATATGGCGAACCAGTCACATGCATACGTTCAAAGAACATCATAATGCAACGACGCATATCCTCAATAGATTCTTTCTCCATAATATTCATGATGAATCGCAATGTCAGGCACTGTACCAGTGTCAATACCATTTTTGCATCTTTTTGTTCCTCGGCTAGCTTCTCGGCGATTTTTTTCACGGCAATTACTGCCTCATCGCACACGAATTCCCAATAATGAGTCAGAAATTCTTTGCTCTCCGTCAAAGTGGTAAGCTTGGTGAATTGCTTCAATAGAAAACCGTACTTGTCTAGGAAAGCTTTTTGACGCTTCTCAAATTGTTCTGGGTTAAGACTTGAACAGATTTTGCATTTGGGTTCAGTTGGTTTGGCCTCATGGGTTACACTGGTCAAGCTTAAATCCTGTAGCTCCTCAGCCACGTGCTTTAATTCGCTTTTCTTAGGGCATGATGGCAAAGTGTTGCTTCGTTTATATCTGAAAGATTTAAAAAAAAGAAAAATTTACTTTAATATTTTAAATAGCTTTTATACGTAACTCTTTGCGTCTTCTAGATCAAATGATTTTTAGAGACATATACTATATTGCTTGACTTTAAATGAACTGGCAACTTGTTTAAAAAAACTATTTTTGTTTACGAAAAAATCAGGCCTGTTGGTAGGATTTTTCCATCGCTTATTTCTATATTGACTTTTGGATGGAATTTTCTAAATAAAATGAGTGGGTAAAAATATTGGAATTTGTGCACACAACAATATTATATCCGCATTCAATATGCCGCGACTACGCCCACGTCACCCAACGAGTGATTTCAAATTTAAAACAGATATTTATTTTTTTGAGAAATTGGCTGCTTGAGACCAACCTGACCCAAATTTTAGTCTAACAATCGTTGCCATTGCTAAAATAATTGAAGCGCATTTCCTATTGATGTAATATATCCCTGCCTGTTCTAGCTTTCTAGTAAAGCTTAGTTTTCTTTTAAAAATTTTTTTATTTCTTAAGGCCCATACGCAGCATGCAAAAATTCCGCACGAAATGTCAAAACTTCATATAAAAAAATATCCCAAAAAAGGGAATATTTTTTTATATGAAGTTATGACATTTCGTGCGGAATATATATCCCAAAAAAGGGAATGTTTTTTTTTTATATGAAGTTACGACATTTCGTGCGGAATTTTTGCATGCTGCGTATGGGCATTTAAAAAATTTACATCTCTCATTCCAAATCGCGAGACTTGGACTGAAGGCAACCCTTGTGGTAACCTCCGGTGCCAGCAATGGTTTGCGGATGGTTCCAAGACGGAACAGGGTGTAGGTGCTGGAGTTGTCGGACCCAACACCAGAATCTCTATTGCAATGGGTATCTGGCCCAGTGTCTTTCAAGCAGAGATTCACGCCTTAGAGGTCTGCGCCCACAGTATACTCCTTAAAGGTACTGGGGGTGCTAACATTTACATATTTACAGATAGCAAGGCCGCTATCAGCGCATTGTTTTCGTGGAGAATCTCCTCCAAGCTGGTTAGGGAATGTGTGAACAAAATCCAACTCCTGTCCTCCAATAACACAGTCACACTCTGTTGGATTCCTGGACATTTAGGAGTGAAAGGTAATTCGACAGCTGATGAGCTCGTAAGACTGGGTTCCTCTTCGCCCACCCGCGCCCTTCTGTGGCATCGACTGGTCAACAATGAAAACTATGGTCAACAAATGGGCCTTAAGTGAACCTAGGAGATATTGGTTCTCTTTACCGAATTTAAGACAGGCAAAAGTGATTGTCTCACCCTCGGATGCAAACCGAACTATAGGTCTTGGTAGAGCGGACCTAAGGTTCCTGGTAGCCTACTTGTCTGGGCACCATACTGTAAGTTATCACTTACAAAAAATGGGTCTATCGGACTCCTCAGAGTGCAGGCTTTGTTTTGAAGACGACGAGACGACCAAACACATCTTGTGTGACTGTCCAGCAATAGTGTGGGACAGAGTCACACATTTGGGAGCTGAACGGATCACCCCGTTTCAGCTACGCCGAATCCCAACGAAAGACTTACTGCTCTTCATAAGGAAGGCAGATGGTCTTTTGTCCTAAAAGAATGGGTAAGGTACAATAGATCTTCAGGTCGCAGTGCCCACTCTCAGTTGTGAGAGAACCTAACTATTTAAAGAAAAAATAAAAAAAAATGGGCATTTAAATCAAAAATTTCGGTTTCTCTCGGTGTGCGAATAAAAATTACCTAAGCCTTATAAATTTTTTGCTTTTCAAGCTATATCTAGTGCACGTATACCTCTAGTACGTAGTGTCATCTGGCATGAATAGGTCAAATTAATGACTTACTTTTGACTTACGTAAATTATAAACTTGAAAACCGAAAAAGATCGACACAAATTTTATAATTAATGTCTTAAAAATCAAAAGGACTTGAACAAAAAAAAATGTTAGTTCTGTAAACTAAATTATTTCCATTGAATTTATCAAGGCAAAGCCACGGGTAACAGCTTACAATATATTATAAATAGTTCCCAAATGTGCGAATTAACGCATTTCATTTGTTGTGCAACACTGCATCATTAAAAAATCCTTTTATTTATTCAAGTTCACAACGGGCCGGTCAAGGCCTAAGTGTGCTCGCTTTTTAAGCCAGCTACCGCTCCTAACTACCTTTATTCAAGTTCTAATATTCTCTTGAAGGCGCCATATTGAATTTGATGACGTTACATAGTCTATAACCAGCGGACGATCAAGACGCTTCTAACAATATCTCATTTGGCAAATTATGATACTCTATTCAGAAGTTACGAGCGAACAGATGTACATACAAAATACGTTCATACAGGTCCAACATAGATTGTACATAAAACTTAATTTTACTTCGATTATCCGGTAATCCGGTAAAAGCATTGATTTGAAACCCATTCATGGAACGTCTTCTTTAAAGAAGCTTTCTGAAATCTATTTAAAAACAAGCTATTGCGATAAAAGCGGTATGCATGGTCTTAGATATGAAAATGCTTTTTACTCTTTAGGTTCGGACTAAAAATGTAAAAGCTTTGGTTCGTGGTGTGTCGGGGATTAGATAAAACTGAAGAAATTTAGGTGAATATAAGTTGAATTGTCTTCGGGCTTATTCTTTAAAAAATAAAAGTGTTCTGCGTTCATTATATGCTGTACTGTAGATTCAAAGGCAGGGCCGTAGACAGAAAATCCGGGCCCAGGGGAAAAATGTACCGGCCCCTCTATTACACCTTTAGCTTGAAGGTCAAGTCAGTACGACAGTAATAACACCGGGCCCCTGAGAAAACTCCGGGCCCGGGGGGAATCCCCCCTTCCCCTTTCCCCTCCCCTCTCGTCAGGCCTGTTCAAAGGAATAATCAGTTCAGCAAGTGGGAGATAACTACAACACTTTATTTTGGATCAACAGAAGCAGCAAAGATATGTCAGTCTCTCCGTATATCCCGGTTAACAAATGGATCACGCACGCAATAAACTTTAGCTCTTATTGTCTACGGGATCTATTTGCTCAGACCCAAAGAATCGAAACCTCTACAAATGCCCAGTTGATATTCCATTTGTACTGCTCTCTTTGTGACGTGCTCTAGATAGCTATTAGAATTGCACAATCGGGAGCGTAGCGGCGTTTATTGCGATAGTCTACTGTACTTGGATGACCACAATAGAAATTAAGGAAAATACACCAAATACTGTGGGTTGTCGAGTAATGCGAGCAGGTACCAAACACTCTAGTCTACTATTTTTTGAGGAATGGAATTGAATCCAAAGTTTGTGAGAGCTTTAAAAATATAATTAAGAACCCCTTTGGCTTCAATGCAACGTAATAAATTCCATATGCAACATACTTGCCCAATAAAGGGTGTGCTGCTATTCGTCTAGGCTTGGCCTGTTGCCAATATGTAATTTCTCACGCCTAAGAGCCGAAATGCCAAACAAACGCAATAAAATGAGGGGCAACAACAATAACAACAACGATAAGATACTTTAGCTCTCGTTGTTGTAAATACACTTGCATTTACTTTCGGGGCGACTATCTGGCTGGCTGGCTCTGTTGGCAAACGGCTTCGGCTTTTGCTTTTTTCTAGTCCCCAATATGATGAGATGAGAGCGCGGCGCGCATGGAAGACAAAGACGGCGTGACAACGCAAGCTTCTCGGAATCGAAGGCAATCGATTTGGGGAATTCGCGCGAGATAGACACGCAGTCGGCAAACGGTTATGGTACGGGTCGCATCGCATCGCAACGTATCGGATCGCATTGGGTCGCGTCGTGCAATTTTTTCAATAAAACAATTATTGCCGGTAACACAAAGAAACTAGTTAAAGTGCGTCGTAGTGTCAAGTATAAGCGAAGGGGGGTGCAACAGTGTGCGGTGCGGGGATGCCAGCTGATAGCGTAAACTTTGTGATAAGCGGCAGGTTGCCTGCCACAGTGGCGCCAATAGTAATATCTTTGTTGAAATTTACTTGCACAGTGTCTGCTGCTATACTCTAGACTGAACAGAGTTGCAAGACCAGAGAGACGCAAGAGACGCTGTAGGTGTTGCCGTTTTTGCGTTGTTGCTGTTTTATGCCTTTGGCAATTTTAGCGTCATTTTTTTTTTCGCTTCTTTTCTTGGCCTTTTCTTTCATTATAGCCATGTTCATTGAGTAGCTAGCTATATATGTACAGTATGTGCTTTCCATATACAGTCACTATGTGTTTGTATGTGCTCACTTTCTTGGCCACAATTTGCGCTGGTCATTGTGCTTTGTTGCAATTCTCGCACAAGACAAAAAAAAAAAAAAAAAAAAAAAAAAACCGACACTGTTGGCCAAAAGTTTTGGCACATTTTAAGATTTGGTATATGAGCGAAAAGTACGCGCCCGTGGTGACTATCGACGAGCCTGAAGTTATTTTCTCGAGGAATTTCAATGTTTAGGGTTTTTTTGCAAATGCGTAATTCCGTCTCGAAAAATTTCTTGTCTTTTTTGAGGTTATGTTATAGCACAGGTCGTCATTAATAAATTAGCAAATATTCGCGTGCACTTGTGTATATTCAGAATAAAATATCTTAAAACGTTTGTGACTATCAAGAAAAAGTACACTTACTATTTACGGATATTTATTTTTTTCGTTCACAACTTTTTAAGCAAACATTTTTCGCTTCGTTCTGCACAAAGTTTTAATTTCGAGTGATTGCTGTTAGGGATGCGCAATCCGGTATTTTGAATATCGAGAATATCGAAGTCGATACTGTATATACGATACCGATATTTTGGTTCTCGACTTTGTTTTTTTTTTTTTTTTTTTTTTTTTTTTTTTTTTAAAAAAAAATTTTTTTTTTTTTTTTTTTTTTTTTTTTTTTTTTTTTAAATCCCCAAACACCACATCGTCGAATCGATAAAAATTTGCTTAGCATCGTTTTATGGAGCTAAATCTCGTTTTACATTTGGCGCTTGAAATTTTGTTTGCAAAAAAGTCTCTTTATGGTAACTTTCAGGCCAAGCGTGCATTCGGATTGTGGTTCTGGCTGGCAACACCTTGAAAGAATAACAGAGTGAACATTGTAGCACTGCGTGCTCCCGCTGCATTAAGCTATGCGAAATTTACATAAGGGATCATCCATAAACTACGTGACGCTCATTTTCGTCAAAATAGACCCCCACCTCCTCATCCTGACACAATGACGGAATATTTTTGAAGATTCTTCATATGAGCTTGACGCTTCGCCAGGCCCCCCTAGCCCCTGGAGTGTCACTTAGTTTATGGATGATCTCTAAGCAAAAAGTTGATGTTATGCTTAGTTTCATTTTAGAATTCCCATTAGAAACTTTTGGTTTCCTTGTCGAGCAATTACCTACATTTTGTTTAATTCTTGCTTTAAAAGAACATCAAAAACTCGATACCAATACTGTCGATATCAATTTTTTTTGTTAGAATCGAATCGGTATCGATACGTTTTAAAATACTCGATACTTCGACTAGATTTTTTTCGGTATTGCGCATCGCTACTGCGAATGACTGCATGAAATATAAAACTATCAAAAAACAATGTAGAAAAACGGAAAGTACACGAATCATTAGTAAGAAATGCGTAAAAACTGGTAAATAGAGAACAGTGATTAGTTTTATTTAATGCTAGTACAGTAAAAATAGACCAAATCAGGGGCTGACCTGGAAAAAATTGCACACTACTCTTGCTCAATTTATTAAGGAGCAACAAAAAAGTCTAAAACCATAAAGGTGCACTTCCTTCCCCTGTAGGATTTACCATTATTTTGACATATGTTTGAGACCATTTATCTCGAATTCTATAAGTCGTACAAAAAAAAACTTCAAGGCATAAAATATTTAAAATTGAATTTAAAATTTTGATGTAATGGAAGGTATACCCAGAAGTTTATATTTTAGGCAGCAGAGGGCGCCAAAGTTACTACAAAAGCAGTTTTTCGTATTTTTAACCACGCCCTTGCCTTTTTGTTTTTGTTTTTGCTGTGTATCAAAAAATTGTAGATCTCAAAAAAGTACACAAGACTGGTTTTTGAATCATGTAAGTATCTCTAGTAGCTCCCAAGTTATAACGCTGTAAAGTCTTCCCGCGCCTTGAAAAACAAGCAAGCGCTGCGCTACGATCAGCACTATAGCGCCCCCTGCCGTTCAATATGTTTATGGATTGGTTTAATATCCAATTTTAAACATTTTTTGCCTTGGAAAGTTTTTGTGTACGACTTTTAGATTCTGATATAAACCTACGGGGGAAGAAGGTCTCCAATTTGGTTTTAGACTTTTTGGATGGTCCTTAATCAGAGCTGGGCAAAAAGAGAGCGGTCTGCCGTAAGTGCACGAACAAAAAGTGCCCGTTTGGGCTATGGGCTGCCCAGCTCTGTCCTTAATACATTAAGCAAAAGAAATTCCAGTGTGCAATTTTTTCCAGGTCAAAACCTTATCTGTTTGCTAAAAATAAACGACAAAAAAAAAAAGCCGCGCCAAGTGTACGAAAACTTTTGAGCATGAGCGTTGGCATGATGAATGTTTGTTATAGATTTGCGTTTTAATAGCGCCTGCTTAAGAGTCTTTACACGAATTATTGATTGATTTCGACTAATTGAACAAGTTTTGGGCTTTGCGTTCAAGTTGTCTGCAACATTAAGCACATTTATTTGGCTTAGTTTATTGGCTAGAATCGTTAAAATTACACAACTCTCTGGCCAAAAATTCAGCAAAACAAAAAACAGCTGTTTGGCTGGCGTCGCTCTCACCCGCGCTCTCTGTTGCGCGCTCAAATGCTGCTTTTGTTGTTTATATTTATTTATTGCTACTTGTTGAAAAGTTTGTAAAGAGAGCGCAAGAAGCGCGCGCTCTCTGTCTCTGCGTGCAATGTCAAGTGTGGCGTCGCGAGAGCGCCAGTGCGAGAGAGCGCCAGTGCAAGAGAGCACTTCAAGTGCAGCAGAGACAGCAGCTGGCTGGCTGCCCGCATTTAACCCGCACCGTGGGGCATTGTTCGATTTGGGATCATTTAAATTTCTTTGTTTTGTGAGATTTCAATTGAATTTGCGTTTTATTACTATTTTGATTGTTGTTGCTAAATTGTTGATGTTTTTTGTTGATTATATAGCACATAAAAGTAATAAATAATGCCTAAGAATTTAAAGTGAGATTATGAGTGTACTGTATTTATTAATGAACAGAAGAAGCTTGCAGTTAAAGTCACGAGCATAAACAAATTTCTTGATTTAGCAAGATTTCAAACAATAACACGGCACAGTGGTTCGTGCAATATTTGTTTAGAAACTCATAATGTTAAATGAAATATTTGTAGCTTTGCCTTTGTAGTATTTGTAGAAATTTTTATTTAGTGTAATTTTTAATGTGTAGATTTTTTTATATAGAAGTACATTAAAAAAACTTATTATTTAGACATTTTTATGAAGTCCCATTGTTGTTGCTTTGCTTATTTTTTTTTACCTTAGTTTTGGGACAATAACTTCTCTTTTGCTATGAAGTGCATGTATTGTAGATTAAGGCTTGACTACATATGAATAGCTGAATAGCCAAATCGTTTAACTCCACTTTTTGAATTTTGCGAAATTTAAAAGTCAAAGTACTTGGGGATCATCCATAAACTACGTGACGCTGATTTTCGTCAAATAAACCCCTCCCCTCCCTCTTTGTGACAAAGTAAAAAGAATATTTTTTGAAGGTTTTCCATATGATCGTGATACTTCACCTGATTCCCCCAGCCCCTGGAGCGTTTACGTTTAAACAAATGATGCTTTGACAGATCCAAATTGTCATAATTAATATTGCAAAAATATCAAGATTTTTACACCACTAAAAAATAAAATGACAAATAAAAGACAAAAGACACTGAATAAAAAAATAATTTATTTCTCATTTTTCTCAACTGTTTGTTTTATGGATTTAAACGATTTGGCTTGTGAACCATTCAAATAATACCACTTTTTTACTTATATACTTGAATAACACCATGATAGTTTTTAAAAACCCATGGAAATCTAACTCAATTGAATTCCATTATAATTGAAGCAGGCGCGGATCCAGGACTTGGTCATTTTCATCTTCATTTTCAAACCATTTTTCCAACTTTTAGTGTGGAGGCTCTGGACCCAAAAACCTCCCCGTGAATCCGCCATTGAATTTAATTTTCTTTGCAGTACATTTTTTTTTTCAAACTTTTAAATAAAATTTGATAACATTTTTGCTTGGATTTTCTCCTCTTTTACTCTTTATAGCTTTGTTAATTTTCAAATGTGTGAAGCTGATATGGCTGAGATGAACTTAGAAAAATTAATTTCATTTTCATTTCTAACCCTCGTACACGCACATGTTTTTGGCCAGGTTCACTTCGATTTTGAGCGTTAGTTTAACACACTTCTAATTTAGATGCCGAAACGTGCGTCAAAATATACTTCTTTTATAATTAAGGGCAGTTCGAAAAATTTCGCGCGGAATGACAAAACTTCATATAAAAAAAAAAATTCCATTTGGGATATCCCATTGACAAAACTTCATATGAAGTTTTGTCATTCCGTGCAAAATTTTTCGAACTGCGTAGACCCCTTAACTCTTAAATCCAGATGTTTCGGACTTAACTTAAAAAAACTTAATGCAAGAACGGATTACTTAAACTGACAACAAAAAAGCTTACGCTACTTTCGTGACCATTTGGTCACAATTTTATGACCGAAAATCTCGAATTCAGACCGTTTTTTTATCAGTGTAGAAAAAACCAAGGTTTTCTTCTGTTTACTTTGTTGTCGTTTTTTATGAGCCAATACAAAGTCGTTAGTACAAAATAAATAGTATATGCTGAAACATGATACAAAATTTCTTTATGAATTTTGGTGAAGGCGTGTGAAGCATGTACAATCGAATTTTGAGTGTTGTTGGCACATCGGATTATATAGTGTTTGCAGCAGTAAAAACATTTCACCATAAAACTAATTAGTATTCTATTTATTTTGTACTAACAACTTTGCTTTGGCACATGAAGAACAACAAAAGTTAAAAAAGAAAAAAATTTTATTTTCTACGTTCTGGAATTGTGTCAGTTATATTTTTCGTTTTTAGTAAGGGCCTATACGCAGTTCTAAATATGCCGCGCGAAATTTTTCGAATTGCGTAGACCCCTTAAGACAATAAAATCAAAAATATTAAACCACTTGAGCTAAGTACTCGACGGCATACAACTCTAATTCCAAATGTATAGGGGCTTAACCAGACCCATGTGCGTGTGCGAGGGTTAAATATATTTATACATAATAAATTTTTCAATTTATTGATCAGAAACCCATTGCCGAATAAAAAATGGCTGTCGTATTTACAAAAGCAATTTATATTTTATTAAAATTTAATTTAGCTCAATTTTGCTGCAAAGTGTTATTTGACGTAACTTTCGGTCGTGCTACGGAAAACGAAGCCGAACATTTTATTCGAACTCGTTTTGAAACCGAATGTTTGGTGCTCCTAATTCAACAAAACGAATTTTTCATGTGGTTTAAAACCGAATATTTTGTTACAAGAGGAATTTAAACAACTCGGCAAAATAGGTTTAAAAAAGTACGCATTTTATGCTGAAATAATTTGTTTAATATTCATAGATTATATTTTTGCCAACTTCAAGTTAGATATTTACTGACGAATATTTGTAATTATTTTTTTTTCTGACTCAAGGCCCCTACGCAGACACGCAAAATAAACAAAACTTCATATAAAAAAAAAACGCTCACAAACGTTTGGTCACAAACTTGTTCTTGCAGGTGGTATTTAGACCAGTGTTGCTCTTTTTTTTGTTTTTTCAACTTCTATATCACTGTAAAGAGCAAATCAATAGCTTTCGATCTAATTGTCTTTCATGTCGGTACAAAATTTTGTTCACAAGATATTGAAAAATAACTGAAATAAGTGCCCAAAAACATGTTTTTCGAAAATATCACGAAAACGGTGCTTAACAAAAAAAAAAGGTTCCCATTTTCGTGTTTCTCGACCCCAAATTACCCTAAAAAACACTTTCTTACGAAGGTTCACTCGATGACCCTTAAATTTGTAAACTAGTGTTATCGATAATAATTCCGATAAAATGCACATTTTGTTACTAGAGACACACTGTTCCTTTTGTGATCAAGATAAGTCTGTCTTTATACCAAAAAATAGCATGCACGAACACATGACCGATTGATGCGACAGGGTTGCCGCGTTACACAAAAAGTCGTGTTTAATTTCAATAAATATTGTTGCCAAAGTAATATTTTTTGTGTAATTTTATTTAAAGGCCCATACGCAGCATGCAAAAATTCCGCACGAAATGTCAAAACTTCATATAAAAAAAAATATCCCAAAAAAGGGAATTTTTTTTTAATATGAAGTTTTGTTATTTCGTGCGGAGTTTTTGCATGCTGCGTATGGGCTTTAAAAGACAAAATAACAAAATATTAGCAATTTTTAAATGAAAATAAAATGTAAACAATAGAAAGTAATAAAATGTTGCAGAACTAAGGCAACCATATCAGCTGTCAAAAATAATTTTGCGGCAACACAGCATGAGAATTAATCGAAAAAATTAAGGAAATAGACGAATAAAAAAGGGAAATATCGACAAAAAAGTTCGTTTTGCGGAGCACTCAAAAACGAATCCGAAAAAAATTGTTCGGTTTGGTTTTTGCGTTTTCCTGTATATTCTACGCAGTCTTCCTATCAATCACGTACCGCCTACTTAGTAAGAGAAACCATAAATACATAATGCCATCCTCTGTCTCTGTTATAGCCCCTTTGTCTTATGCCAAACAAAGCAACTTTGTGCCACTGTGCACAAACTGCCACTTATTACTTTCACACAGATTCGCATCAACACATGCGCACATTTATTTAATTAATTATTTTTTTCATTTTTTTTTTTTTTGTTATTGTTATTGTACTTATTGTATTTTGCTTAATCTCATCAAGTAGCATCATTTGTTGTTAAGCATCGGAACAGTTTGGATCTTTCGCAGTTTGTCGCATTCGTGAGCAAAATTTTGCCACATCAGTTCCCGCATCATCCGCATCATCCATCTTGAGAACAATTAAAATTGCGAGCTGTAGCATTAAATCTTATTAAGTTTTTAATATGTTTGCCGCTTGATTTAAATGCTTGTTGTCGTTGTTATTATTGCAACGAAAACCGGCGGCAGCGCGTCTTGGAGCTCAGCACATTGACCTGAATCCGAGTTTCAATTTGGGTCAGCAAATCGTGTTCTTGCAGCTGGGTCACAAATTGTGCAGTGTTCTTTTTCTCAGTAGTAGTCATTGAGTGTCGTAACGAAATAGAGTTTTGCAGCACTCCAAAAAAGAGCCCATGAAGTTATGCTTAGTAAACAACTCAAGTGTTGAAGTGACTACTAACAGATACAGATAAAGATACAAGTGCGCGATACAGATACAAAGGCTTTGTACAGCAGTTCCGTGTGTGGATACGTGCTTTAATAGAACTGCGTCAGAAAACAAAGTGCCTTCAAATTAGTGTTGAAAACAAAAGATCATAAATATAAATCAAATTAATAGCTACAAATTATTGGTTGTGTTTGGAGCAGCTGTAGCAGCCCGAGGGGTGGCTGTATGACGTGCGTGCCTCCAGTGAGCAGCTAAAACAGCAACATTCACGGCGCCAACAACGCCTAGCTACGCGTATCCCCATCCGGAATATGAAAGGCATCTGCAATGAGGCCAAGCAGCAGCTTACCAATTGCATGCTACTTGGTGGCGACTGCGAGGAACCCCCCAACAACTCACCCACTTTGGCGCGACATGGACGTCAAGTGCACAGCATGGCCGTACGTGCCACCAGCGCATATGATACATTGGAGCGACCCTTTCGTAGCGATAAACAACGCGGTCGTTGGAGCACTTCCGGTGACTTTTACTTTGCCTGCACGACACATGCCTTTGGTTCCATGGTTTTCTCGGAACTACCCGTATATGTGCTAATATTTGGTGGCTGGAGTAAGTTATTTAAAAAATTATTATTATTTTTTTTTTATGGTGTAGTCAAATGGCAATCATTGTTCAGGGAATTTATCAGACATAGACTTTGTGACACTTTAGTTTGCGGTCATTTGATAAATGCATCCACGGAGGGGTTTTTGGTTCCGGACCCCCCATTAAAGTTGGAAAAATGAGTTGTTTGGACAGTTTTTGCGAGCTCTGATATGTATAAACTTTGAAGTAAAAAACCCCGCCTAAGACCCAATTCTGGATTCGCAGCTGATATCTTTTTTGCTCTACCGAATTGCATAAAACGATGTTTAGTTAAGTCGAAATCTGAATATTTTTAACAAGGAAACAGGCTTAGATGAAAAAAAAACCGAGTTTCTAAAAGCCTACGAGCCAACAAAATCTGCAATATTTGTTTAGAAATAACAAAGAAACATCAGGCTGTACGCAGGTTAAAAGCTGAAGAAGGAAGACAATGCAAAAATTTTATGGAAGAGTTTGTGACTAAGCTAATTTATGGCCTACTAACAATAGAGGCCAAAAATTAAATATCAAATTTTTTTTTAAAAAGTATATGTTAAAGCAAAATGGATCGACAAAAATAGCTTTATAAAAAAATATAACGTCGAACTTTAGTTTTTATACTTAAAAATATTTACATTGAAATTATATGTTCATTGAAAACAATCCCACATTTCAAAAATATCTTTTCAAAATTGTTTGCGTTATTGGACCCCATGATCCCTAAACGACTATTTTCTGCTCTTGGTAAAATTTGCGCAATTTTCATACAACATTGTTTAATCAAAATAAGTGCTCACATAATGTTTTGTTTTGGAATGACAAAACGTCATATAAATGGGATTTTTTTTTATATGCCATTTACATGTCAATTTCCGAAAATGGGCAGCACTGTTCCGAGTACCAATGAAAAATTCTTGCGCTAAGAATTTAAAAAATTTTTTTTATATGAAGTTTTGTTTTCTTTCGCGCGGTTTTACACTGCTGCGTACTAAGGTACAAAAAAAAATATAACGTCAAACTTTAGTTTTTGTAGTTCAAAATATTTTTATTGAAATTATATTATTGAAAAAATTATTCCAAAATATTATATCTAAGAAAAGGCCAGTACGAGCCTCGTAAAAAGTCGTGAAACAAAAAAATTGCAACTTATTTTGTGCGCAAAAAGCATTGTATGTGCAGAGTTTGTGACCAAACAGTGCTGCCCATGTCCGGGCAATTGACAAGTAGATGGCGCTAATAGCAATAGATGGCGCCAGCAACAAGAAACAAAAAGTTAATTCAAATTTTTTACAAGTATACAAAATAATAAAAATTGCAAAAATGAATCTTCAAAAGAAAACATTACTTGGCAATTATTTCGCAAACAACGCCATTATTGCCTACTTGTTTGCGAAATTGTTAAAAAAAAACTCAGAGCAAAACTTAAGAAAAAACTAAGTATGTGGGGAAACTCATATGTGTGTGAAAGATTTTGCAGAGATGTACATATTTTGAAGTGAATTAATATTGCAATTTAATTATTCACATTTCGCGTAAAATTTTCAGTTCAAAGCTATGGTACAATTTGTTTCAGTGCTTGGGAGCTCTTACGATATCCTTCATAAACAAACAAAATACTAATCTAAAACTTTTGGTTTTTTTTGAGGTCTACTGAAACACTCCAATGGGAACTATATCATAAAACCACGATATCAAAAAAATAAAATAAACTTGTCTCCCCTTAAATAATAAGGCATATAATCTGAAAGATTTTTTTGATAAAAAATAAAAGTTTATCCTTAAAGGTCTATACACAGCAGGCAAAAATTCCGCACGAAATGTCAAAACTTCATATAAAAAAAATTTTCCTTTTTTGGGATATTTCTTCTTTTGTTTGTTGCTCACTTTTCTTGCAACAAATGATGGCAACCCTGCTTGCAACTGCATTGTAAACATATTATAATTATGATTGCTCTAGTTTTTGATTGAGTTATTTGCATGACTGTTCTGCGGAATCGGTGTCGCCTTTATGTTATTTCTATATGAAATAAATTATTTATATTTTTTTCGTTATCAACGAAATTCAATTAGCAGAGAGGTTATCTAGACACAATGACGAACTTGTTGGAATTATCATTTGGCTGATGATATTTATATTTTAATACATTATATATTGGACTTGACCTTACAAATCAACTACTTTGTAAGTGTTTTTGGTGCTTTGTAGAGATAGCTGAGGTCTTGAAAAGTTTAATGTACTTAATTAATTATTTAATTCCGTCATGGTTTTAATAGCCATTATGCGGCTGTCAGATAGACTTTGCTCAATAGGCTATAAGATTTCTAAAAAAACAAAATCTAGTAAAACATAAATTGTATTGAAATTAATGTATTGCGATGCAGGTAAGAAATTTTAAATAAGCCATGTGTTTTTTTTATTAAGACCTTATCGCCAGTAAAATCCCAATTTTCTATAGGCTAACTTATAACTAGATAGCAGCACGTAAACTCACAGGGTTGTCGCTTACGACAAATGTTTAAAGAAGAAAGTGATTTGAGACAACACCCACTATGAACTACATTCGTGATTGATTCCATTACAAACCAAAACCGATTTTTGCTTTCAGAATACTTTTTAATCTCCTACATCTTGGCCATAGTACTTGTATGCGTTTCCCCTATTTTTGATACAAACATTTCTGGGACAGTTTTCTACTTCGGGCACAATATCAGCATTTCGTGTAGCGCCAATATTCAAAGGTAACTTAATGAATACTATTAACGAGTAGATAGAAACTAATCGTTTTATTGCATACTTTTAGGCATTGGCTATTTAATACTGCTTTTGAATCTAAGTGCCTTAACCTACTACAGCATCTGTGCTGCTGTTCCACTAGTCTATGCTGTCAACTCCCTTCACAAGGATATACCCTGGATGAATTGTAACAATGCTTGGAATACGCTCAATTGTTCCACACACGAGCAATATGATGAGGATGTAAGTAGCATTGGTTAGAGCACTTGTTGGTTAACATTTTTTTAAAAGATTCCTATTGATTACATTTTTCTTTTGCAGGAATTGTATCTATCTCCACATGCCTCCGTAGAGTTTTTCAGGTAAAGCTGCTGTTTATTGCCAAAGTAGTGTGGGATTTAAGGTTCGCGGTCAGGGGTTAATGTATGTAACAGATATTACCAGCGGCGACTCGGGTTTGGATAAAGCGATTTCTGTGTAGTCATTCCGCATGAATTTCTGCGTCTTAGACTGCAGTAAGAAAAAAGAATGGACAACACTAGAATGTAAATGTGGTCTGCCCTTACTAGAGTTCTTGGTAACACCAATATCCCAAGGATTATCGTAATATAGGCAGAAAGGCTATTTAAGTCTGGTTAACGAGAAGAAACTCTTCAATACATAGTCATCGAGTGTAGCACCCTAGCTAGAAGGAAAACATTTATCTTTGGCGGTCTTTAAAATTTGATGCTCGATGAAACGCAGCTGGAATAACCCTAACCTAAGTTCATTTAGGAAGTAGGATTGATTGAGATGTAGGAATAAAATTGATTCCAATGGACGCCGGCTTTAGTATATATATGCTCAAAATTGAGATCACCCAGAGACCATGAGGTCCATTGTGCTGCCTATTTGTGGAGAGGAAGAAAGTAGTATGAAAAAGGGGGCAATAGGGGATGAGCTACAGAAGGGTTATTTCGAGGGTCAAATGCTAGTGGGCATTCCTAGTCAGCTAAGTCCCATTCCTTGCAGAACAATTTTGAGGATTCGACAAAGTTGCCAGATCCGCTATAGGAGCCGAGTAGAAACTCAATACATAATCATTGAGTATAGAACTCTAGCTAGCAGGAATACATTTATCTTTGGCGGTCTTAAAAATTTGATGTTCGATGAAACCCAGTTGGAATAGGATTGATTGAGATGTGGGAGTAAAATTGATTCCAATGGACGCCGTGGCTTTAGTATATATATGCTCAAACAAAAATTGAGATCACCCAGAGACCATGAGGTCCATTGTGCTGCCTATTTGTGGAAAGAAAGAAAGAAGTATGAAAAAGGGGGCAATAGTGGAAGAGCTACAGAAGGGTTCTTTCGAGGGTCAAATGCTAGTGGGCATTCCTAGTCTGCTAAGTCCCATTCCTTGCAGAACCATTTTGAGGATTCGACAAAGTTACCAGATCCCGTATAGGTACATTTGCCAGACTGACCAGGTCTTCAAAGAATGGTTCACCCAGAAACTGGATTTGTCTTCTAAGAAGCGCGGTGCAATCACATAGCAGGTGTTGGATGCTTTCTATCTCCTACTCATCTTCGCAACTTCGTGATTGGGACGTGCATCGTGTCATCCACTTAACAATAGTATAAACTTCTTCTTTACAGAACCATGGTGAGTTCCACCACCAAAGATGCAACTGCTTTAACCATATCTTGGTCCTTACTGATTGGCGTCATAGGCGTTTGGCTTGTGGTATTGGCTATGCTGCTTAAGCATGTTTCCTTTGTAAGTATGGCACTGCCTTAAAACAATAACTCTAAGAGATTACAATACTGACATCTTCTTTGACAGATTGGCAAGCTATTCCGCTGCGCCTTTGTGCTAATGTCCGCCTTTTTCCTGGCCATTTTCGCCAACTTGTCAATACATGAGCATGTCAGCTGGCAGACGATTAGCGAATATTTTAATCCCACACTGGACAACAGCTGGAACGCTATTACGGGTTCGGTGCGCAGTGCGGTAATGTTGGCCAGTTTTGTCTTGGGTCCCGGCTTTGGCAGCGTCATCTCCTTGGCCAGTTACAATAGATTTCGGAGTGACAGCGAACGTATGGGCATCTGGGTATGTCTGACGCATATGCTGATTACTTTCATGGCCATGCTATGTGGCCAAGTGGCACTCGATCACTTTGAGCGTAAGTCAGAAATTTATAAGTTAATCGAATATAATCGATAAGTTTGAAAAGACGTTTCTTTTTTTGTACAGTGCATGTGGGCTTGCTGCATTTTCACGTGGATGAGCAGCATAATATGCAGTTTTTATATCTATGTTATGCCTATTTGTTTGGCAGTTTTACGAGTTTACCCAATCTCTGGGCATTTCTCTTCTTTGCCATGATTTTTCTAGCCGAGATGTGTGCATTGGTAAGTGTCTAAGAAGAAATCTTAAGTAAGGCTTATCGTTTATGTTTATCGATCGGCGTAGTTTGATAACTATAATTACGTAATAATTTTTTTGACTGTGATGCGTGCATGGGAATTCAACGGAATAAGAATCAAAACAAAAGTTATCGTTTGTGTTTATCGATCGGCATTATTTAAAAAATTTGAGATTAATTATTGTAATTTTTTTTTTCAATTTACTTATTACAGTAAAGTTATCGTTTGTGTTTATCGATCGGCATTATTTGATAACGATACATTTGCAGTATTGAGATTATTGTAATATATCTTTTTCGATTTACTTATTACAGTAACGATTTCAGTTATCGTTTGTGTTTATCGATCGGCATTATTTGATAACGATACATTTGCAGTACTAAGATTATTGTAATTTATCTTTTTCGACTTTTAATACGATTCAGTTATCGTTTTTTTATCGACATATTTGATAACGATACATTTGCAGTACTAAGATTATTGTAATTTATCTTTTTCGATCGACTTATTACAGTAACGATTTCAGTTATCGTTTGTGTTTATCGATCGGCATTATTTGATAACGATACATTTGCAGTTCTAAGATTATGGTAATTTATCTTTTTCGATATACTTATTACAGTAACGATTTTAGTTATGATACACAGTACAATATCACTTACTATGGTTAATCGGTTGCGTTGATCGATAGTCTTATTATTTCAGCAACAGTTATAATTGCGGTAGTAATAGAACAGTTAGAGTCAATCGATAGCTTTTATCTAACGCTCTGGGTAACTATTAAAGTTGCAACAGTAAAATTTAAGTTGAAGTTAATCGATAGCATTTATCGATCGGTAAATTTTGATTGGTTTGGTTGATATTTGTGTTAGCAAAATAATAGTTATAGCTTAACAGCTACGGTTTAGCCCTTTGCGCCAACTAGGAACCTAATCTAGGACACTTACTAACCTGCTACGGTCTTCGATAGCCATATTTTTGCTAAGCTTAGGTAACAATAGTAATATATAAGTTATGGTTTATCGATTTTCCACAATCAATAATCGTTTTATCTTTAACAGCTTATCCAAATGATGTCTGTGCTGACGGCGCTTTTCGATGAATACGAACTACTACGTTCCCGAAAGAAAACTGTTACGCTTGGCTTGGTTCTGGCTCTAATGGCAATTTCCGTGTGCTTTTGTACACAGGTAAATATGATTTCTATACAGATATAAAGCTTGACAGTAGTGTTTGGTTGCTCATGCATGAGCATGTGAACAAAAATGAGTAACTCACCAAAGTGAGTAAGTGAGCCAATGCAGAAAAGTTGTTCTTCTTGGCTCACTTGTTCACTACTCCTCACTCACGACTCCTTGATCACTTGCTCACTCCATGCTCTGTGAAGTGCGAAAAATTGCGCACTAAGTGGGCCAAAGAGCTAGAATGCTCACTGAGCAGTGAGTAGGTGAGCAAGACTACTTACTCTCTTCAAATTGAGCAGCTGAGCTAGTTCTTTTAAAGTGAGCCATGTTTACGCAACTCAACTTAACAGGTCAGAGATTTGGTTTACAGCGTCCATCAGTCTGTGTAGCTTGTAACCACCGGACACAAAAACTAGTTAGATAGTTTAGGACAAAATTAACTCGTGGAAATATTTAGACGTCATAGGTCCACAAAAAAAAAATAAAGGAAGTGATATGAACTTTACATGTAAATCCCTAAACCGAGACCTTTCCTTGGGGCACTGAGTGCCACAGATGAATTTCAAATTTACCCTTTTTTTCCAAACAAAATACACTCTGGGGCACTCAGTGCCCCAAGGACAGATAAAAGGAAGGACAGATCTATGGTTAAAGGTTCAAGTTTGAGCATTAAATCCACCCCGCATAGCCGCCTCTGGTTCTGACTTAAAATCAAAATTCCACTTGTAAAATTCACAGAACTTTTTGTTTGTATGTCGGTACAATAGACAATTCATTTTTAAACATTTTTTTTAAAAATAATGTATTTCAAAAATATTTTAAAGCCTATAGGATGAAATGCATTTGGTGTGAATATCGATCGAGAGAGAAATCTGAAGCTTCGAACAATTGCTATTGGGCTTAAAAATCGATTACTACCGATAAATATTTTTTCTTTTTTCTAAATCTATTTCCTTATTTCAAATTTTCAAGACTTTTAAGCTATAGATGATTTCAAAACCAGATAATTTTTTAAATTTTAATCTTCTTTTAATTTACAGCAAGGAGTCAGCCATATAAATGTGTTACCCAATCTTGTGCTTTTAACCCATATTATCATCTGCCTAGTTTTGCTGCTGATGACCACCTGGGTGTATGGACGTGCACGTTTCCAATGTGACTTACAGTTTATGTTGGGAAAAACGATCTCAAATTTTAGAATATTTCTGCTGCGTTTTTTAACGCCCATCTTTCTGCTGCTGTGTTTGGTAAGTAAACGAAATGCGCAAGATTTTCGTTTATAATCGATAAACTTTTTAACGAATTGCAGCTGGAAGTGCTGTTTATGCTGGAACGAGATCAGCTACACGAAGCACTGCTTTGGATTAGCCAAAGTATATTTTGGCTGGCTGCGCTGGGCTATATGGCCTATAAGGTGTGCCAGACCAGCGGCACTTGGCGCCAAAGACTGAAACAATGTTTTGCGCCACACGACTGGCATCCAGTGGATGCTGATAATCGACGTTTCTATGAGGAACTAATGGGTACCTCCGAAATGCTGGTCATCGAACATGCCAATGTTGCATAGGATTATGCAAACTTTTTTAGTGCCTAAAATCTTTTATCTAGTACTTAACATATTTTAGACTTAAGCGAGTAGTGTGACTTGTGGTCGAACTGAACACAATATGTGAATAACGTATATATATTGTAGAGTATATGTATATACTATATACCAGTATGTACCTATGTTTTGTAACTGTACTGATATTTGCAAAAGATAGAAATTTTAAAACAATAAAATGGTGATATAGATAACTATAAAATAAGTTTTTTTTCTAAGCGAGCAGTAGGCAGAGCCCCCTTGTTAACTTAAACAAAATATGCTGTCTGTATTAAAAAAAATGCAACGAAAAATGATAAAAACAAAAGCAACAGCTGTCAGTCACATGATAAGCCGCTGCTACCCCACAAAGGTTGCCAACAGCTCCAACAAAGTCATAGCAGCGATTATCAAATCGATATCATTTACACTTGCTGCGGTTTTCTATATTTATTTTTATTTGTCAGCTTTCGGAAATCAATCAAACGATTTTGATAGCCTCTGTATTGGCACAAGCTAAATTTATGTGTAATACTAACAGCCCCTACACACTTTAGACGAATGTGATGGGGGCGTTAAAGGAAATCGAAAAATATTTTGTGGTTTCATTCCGTAAGCCGGAATGAGCTAGAAGCATAAAGTTCTGCTACAAGAGCATCCTAACGCCAATTTTCCGATATTGTCCCGCCTTTTTTACAATCCACTTTCACTTTTCGTTATTATCAATATTGAAAAAAACCCATCCTTGGATGCAAAATTTTATTTAAGCATTAACACCTTTGTAGAATTTTCAGATAATCGATTTTTTTTCTTGGGAAATTTATAGACAATTATAGGCGCATTCGCAGCATGCAAAAGTTCTGCACGAAATGTCAAAACTTCATATAAAAAAAATTCCCTTTTTTGGGAAAAAAGTCACGAAAAAGGGATTTTTTTTTTTTTTTTTGGGAAAAAAGTCCCGAAAAAGGGAATTTTTTTTTATATGAAGTATTGACATTTTTGCATGCTGCGTATAGGCCTTATGTTAAAAATTATGTCCCAAAAAAAAAAACAAATGTTCGTTGGGCGCATAGCACCCCGCGGCGCGGTCGTCTCAGTTCTAAAATTTTAAGCGCGTGTTTCTCGAATCCACTTTTTTTCGAATGCCTTCACGAATAGCTCGGTCAATTTTTATACGATCGATTAGAAATTTTGACACAATCTTTAAAAAATCATTTTCTAGTGAACCACGAAGGATTTCATGATTTTTTTTCGAGAAAAAATAATTTTTTTTTTTACTCATGCAGCATCCAAAAATTCCAGACGAAATGTCAAAACTTCATATTAAAAAAATATCCCAAAAAGAGAATTGTCAAAACTTCATAAAAAAAAAATATCCCAAAAAAGGGAATTTTTTTTATATGAAGTCCCAAAAATCCCAAAAAAATGAAATTTTTTTTTATATGAAGTTTTGACATTTCGCGCGGAATTTTTGCATGCTTAAATTGATATTTTTTAAAACTCCCTACATTGTTCACTTGCTTTTGGTTTATAGATTAAGAGCAAACATTTTTTTTTATGTTTCGGATCAATGACGACGTCAAAAAGCTGCAGCCGTAAAGGCCACTCCGAATAGTAGTCATGTACCCGTAGCACTTTACAGGCGCCATTTTGTTTTTTATTACTTTGGAAAATTAATTTTTGTAGCTCAAACTCCGTGTGGAGTTGTCTGTCTCCCATCGGACGCGTCCCCAGGTGGCGGATAGGGAAAGGCTCGGCACTATGCAGGGTCAGTGGGAAATAAAATACCACTCGCGGACCAAAAAAGACAAAACACCTGCTTGGTGGTGCAGATAGGGATTATATCACCAAGCTAGGGTAGGAGGGCTAGCAACCTACCTACCTGAAACATTTCTTGCTACCGAATCGTCAAACATTTTTGACGCCCTATGCTCCAAATAGGAGTTAAAGGAACATACATATATATATAAGTATGTATAATATCGCCAGCTATTTTATGAATTTTGAATATTAAATAAAGTTTCTTTGGTAAAAATATCAAAAAATTACCTTTAAAAACCATGCTCCACACAGTTCGCTGGGGGTACTTCGGGAGTTATGGCAAAATATACCCAATTCTGTTTTTACACGGTTTTGAAATAGCACGGTATAGATAAAAAAAATTAATTCCGTTCTTAAACGATTTCATTCGATTTAGCACGATTGAAAAGAAGTATTTGTTTTAAATGATTGAGAAAAATATTTTTACTAATCGTAATCTTTCTAAATTATTTTCATAGCAGCTTAAGTCTTTTGTTTAGTTTCAATAAAGTTGGATGTGTTCTTATATGAAATTAAGATGCTATTAGGAAATCTTGAACGAAACTATCTGCTAAGTCGTCATCTTACACTGGGGATTCTGTTAAAGATAGAGGAGCTCTTTTCTCAAGTCGGGAGACAACAATGGTTCACGCGTGGTTCCAAAACTGAAAAGGGTGTAGGTCCTGGATCTTTCAATCAGAGATATATGCCAAAGAGATCTACGTCTACAGTATCCTTCACATGGGAACTAGGGGAGCAAACATTTTTATTTATTCAGATAGCTAAATTGCTGGGTAGAGGACAATAATTGAGAAAGGATTGCATTTGATTTAATATATTCTTATACTTTCTGCAAGTACATCCTCTAGCAGAATTTCTCGAAAGGCACGCACTCCATAATATAAAGATCAAAAGGGGAAATTGCTTCTAATAAAAAAAAACGTGAATTCTTAAAAAATCCTTGTTTTTTCACTTATTTTAAAAGGTTTTAGAGATAAGGAACCAATCATCTATTTTTGCATACGATCAATGTCTTTCATATGAAAATAAAATCCCATTTGGGATATCCCATTTGGGACTTTTTTTTTTATATGAAGTTTTGACATTTCGTGCGGAATTTTTGCATGCCTATACGCAGTTCGAAAAATTTCGCGCGGAATGACAAAACTTCATATAAAAAAAAAAGTCCCAAATGGGATTTTTTTTTTATATAAAGTTTTGTCATTCCGCACGAAATTTTTTGAACTGCGTAACGCCAAAATTCTTCGCAATCAATTGAACCTAGTGATAACTAAGAGTATATTTTATTCGGGATATCTTGACAGTAGTGTTCCAGAGTGTTTTTTTTGCACAAATTCTAGGCTTTGCTGTTTGGGATTCATTCGAACTTGGCCACAAACTGATTGAGTCTGAAAACAACCATCCACACACACACACACACACACACACACACACACACATATATATAAAATATTATTGATAATGAAATTATTTTTTATTCTCAACGTTGCTTCTACGGATGCTGATTTCTCCGGTGCTTTTCAGTCTGTCGGCATCGTTTCTTCTAATTAGTTCATTAAACTAAAAAAAGCGCGCGCGTGGATCATTCGTCGAAAAATACTCATAAAAAAACAACTTAATTCTAGAAGAAATATACTAGATTATACTTATTATAATTGTTGTAATCGTAAACAT
>JAECWU010000138.1:0-77500 GCA_018150985.1 Chymomyza costata | reverse complement strand
AAATATTATGAGATATAGCTATTTGATAGCCTTCGGCCAGATGTTTATCTTTGTTGCCTTCGGTTTGGTTTCATTTATGCTGTTCCAACACCTGCAAGGTAAGTCGTATATCTGTTGATGAAAAATTCTACACGCCAAAAAACAACTGAGTTCATTATAATAATTTTTCCTTTATTAACAAACTATAAGCATAGTTTTAATAATTTGGTTCACAGAAGTCCCCAAAACGTATCTATAGACTCATGAACTATCTATCCACTATATTCTTAAACAAATTTTTGTATTTGTGCTCCTAATGATGTGTATAAGGCTCTTAGCATAGTTTTGTTAAGTTCCGGTAGTTGCACATGGGGCATTTGAAAGGTTTTGTATAACAAATAAATCTGTGTGGTACCGATTATGTTTGTATGCGTCAACGTATCGAGATGAAACTTACACTATGTGATAGCCACACTTCATACGATGTGCACAATGTAAGTATCAACCTCGATACGTTGAAATCATGTAGATGAAAATTCAACTCGGAGCCCCGTAGTAATTGTTAAAAATATAAAATTTTAAATATTGATTAGCTTTGCATCGGAAGAGCACAATTGGAATCAACTCGAAAAAAACAATTTCCATTTTATTGTTTAGCATAAGCTGAGTATTCAGATAAAGATTAAACAAGCATGTTCTTGCAGATACTACTAAAAGCGAAGACGGCTATACGGAGAACCATTGGATAATTTTTATTTCAAGTGCCAGTGCCATAGCTACCTTGCATTGGCCTAATCTATGGACCTTTATTTACTACACAATGTTGTTGCTTTCTGCATTAATAATTATAGTAAGTATATAATACACTGAGAAAAAAATCAAGTATTTTGTGCCTGAAACTATGAAACCCACACTTGATTTGGTTGCAAGAACGAAAATCCTGAGATACAGAAGTATTTCGGTTTTAAGTCCGAAATTGTTGAGAACGAATTTTTCTTGAAATAACTAAAAAAATCGTATTTCAAATACATTTTGAACTTAAATTGAGATAACAAAATACTTTATATGAGTATGAAATATTTTTGAAACAAGTTGTTCAAATTTTGATCAAAAGTATTTGCATATAACTGCTCCACGGTTCAGAAATGGAACAACAATTTTGTCGCAGTTTTCCCGGAGAGCAAAGATTGGAAGCAAAAAACCCCTTTAAAAGGGAACGAGCTGACAATAAATACCGATGGTTCGAAAATGGATGAGGGCACAGGAGCAGGCATCTTCTTTGAAGAGCTTTCGACGAAGCTCTCTTTCCGTCTTCCCGACTGGTGTAGCGTTTTTCAAGCCGAGATTTATGCAATCTGGCAAGCGGCTAGACTTATTGTTACCTAGGACGAAAGTCCAAGGAACGTTGTAATTCTGGTCGATAGTCAGGCTGCAATCAAGGCTCTGTCATCGCATACCATAAAAAGTAAACTGATCCGTAAGACGGTGCTTGCGCTCAACCGTATCCACCACCACTCAATCAGCCTCTGCTGGGTACCGGGACACTCAGGCGTCCCTGGTAACTGATGATAGGCTGATGAGTGCGCCAGGAACGGATCAGCGCTGGCAGCCAACCTTGCGGTTACGGACATAGAAAAACCCTTACAGGACGTCGTAGGGCAAATCAGGGAGACGGCCAGAGCTCTGGCGGGAAGAGAATGGGACACGGTAGGTATAACCCAAAGCGCACATCGGAACTCCTGCGTTTTCATATAAACAGGACCAGGATGGTGGTAGGAGTTGTAACGGGGCACTGCATCATTGGCCACATGGCTGAAAGACTGCATGTTCCCTATCACGACTTCTGCCGTAGTTACGGAGACGAGGAGGAGACAGAAAGCATCCAACACCTGCTTTGCGACTGCCCGGCGCTTCTAAGAAGACGAACCCAGTTTCTAGGAAACTTTTGAGGATCTGGGTAGTTAGGCTCATGTGCCCATAGCGGATTTGACTGCGTTTGTCAAATCCTCAATAGGAGAGTCGTAGGTGATTAGGGATGTCTGAAACTTCAGTTTTTGATCCTCCTAACCCCCCTCCCCACTCCCTTCTCCAACTCCTTTCTTCCTTTCCCTTAAATTAGGTAACACAATGGACCTCATGGTCTCTGGGTGCTCTCAGTTAACTGAGCTGCCTACTTAACCTAACCTAACCATTTGCATGTTGAGTCAAGCTCATATTTAATCTTTCAGTAAGAATTTTCGTACTCATTGTTAGATTTTTTGGACTCATCTTCGTGGTCGAACTCAAATTAACAATTGTCAGTTTGATTTTAAGTAAAGGCCTATAGGAAAGTTCTAAGGGAAATTTCCCAAATTTGGGACTTTTTTTTTTTTATATGAAGTTTTGTCATTCCGCGCGAAATATTTTGAGCTGCGTAGACCCCTTAAAACAGCAATTTTTTTGAGTGATCCGATTCTGAAAAAAAATAAATTTTGATTGTCCAAAGCCCATCGAAAAAAAGAACATTCTTATGAATGATATATACAGGGTCTCCAAATACTATATATTTCAACCTACATCATCTAGCCATTTTCTTTTTACAGGTTACGCAAATATTTTCCATACTCAGAAGTCTTTTCGACGAGTTCCAGCTACTACGTCAGCACAAACAGGAGGTAACTTTTGGCTTTATAGGCATACTTAGCTTCTGCTCGCTTTTCTTCTGCTCCAACGTAAGTTTTTGTAACTCTACTCCAAAGATATTCTTTTATAGACTTTTCTGCATCTTATGCTCCCCTCTAGCATGGCGTCTTGTTCTACACTGTCTTGTCTATAGATACACTTGTCATACAGTCTATACTACATTTACTTCTGCTGTTGATGGTACTTTGGATTTATGGTAGAGAGCGCTTCCAGCGTGATATTCAATTTATGATCGGTCAACCGTTTGTGGCCTGGAAAGTCTGGTTCCTACGTTATATAGCACCTTTGGTGCTGCTGGGCACACTGGTAAGCTTGCCGCCAAAGATATTGTTTTTATAACTAACTTTTGTTAAATTTTTAGTTAGCTGTTGGCGTTATAGCCATTTGGGAGCACTTCTTTGCCTCCACCGCTGTGGGTATAATAAGCATCTTGTCGATTTTGGTGCCAATGTTGTGCATACCAGGATATGGCATTTATATTATGTGCCAAACTACGGGCAGTTTTTGTCTGCGTCTAAGACGTGCCTGTCGTCCCACGGACTGGTATCCTGTCGAAATGGAAGATCGTCAGAAATATGAAGAAACTTTTGGGCACCACCGACATAACGCATCAGCTTTATGAAGTTACTGAAGAAGTGCACTGATGCTTGGTGTATCGATTAAACTACCAAATCGATATCATTTGCAAGTGCGCAATTTTTTTCATTTGTTATTGTAGACTTTTATAAAAAATAAAGTGATCTGTTTTTTTAGTAAAAGCCATGTTTTGGTGTTCACTGTATGCCCAGTTTGTAAAATCGGCAGTGCTCTGAAAAACGAATTCAAACATTTTATTCGGATTTGTTTTGAAACCAAATGTTTGGTGCTCCCAATTTCACCAAACCGAATTTTTCATGTGATTTGAAACCGAATGTTTCGTTGTAAGAGAAATTAAATTTTTTAAATATTCTTTGATATTCCTAGATTCTATTAATGCTAATTTCAAATTAATTACTTATTGATCAATGTTTTTAATTCCTTTTTCTAAATCAACGCAAAAAATAGCATGCATTTTTACAGGGTTTTCCAACAAGAGGTGTTATTTTGAATCACCCGGTATTTCGGTAGCTGTCACTTTTGAAGGTTTTATTCTTTGACATTTGAGAAGTAGAAACTACGCCATTACTTAAACTTCGCAAAACTAAAGCATTTATGGGTCGTCGTGAAGCACCTTGTCGGACCGCAATACAGAAATTCGTGGAAAAATTCCAGCTGTTGGGACAAGTTAGTGATGTGAAGAATAAAACCCGTGCACGTCGCTCAAGAACAACTGAGACTATTGCTGCTGTAGCCCAAAGTGTTGAAGAAAACCCAGGTTTGTCCATTCCTCGTCGTTCTTTGGAATTGGGCATTCCACAAACGTCATTACATCGTATTTTGCATAAAGACTTGGGTCTTAAGGCTTATAAAGCTCAGTTAACACAAGAATTCAAGCCGGCCGATCATTAACAACGTCGTATCTTAGCTGATTGGGTCCTTGAAATGCATGAAAATGGTCCGGAATTCCAGCGAAAAATCATCTTGACTGATGAGGCCCGTTTCCACCTCGGTGGCTACGTCAACAAGCAAAATTATCGCATCTGGGACTCGGAAAACCCAAGAGTTATTGTTGAGAAGCCTCTCCATCCTGTGACTGTTTGGTGCGGTTTATGGTCCGGCGGCGTCATTGGACCTTACTTTTTGGAAAATGAGGTTGGATAAACAGTTACGGTGAATGGATTGCGCTGTCGAAAGATGATTAATGATTTTTTAGGGTCGGAGTTGATCTGAACAACGTTTACTTTCAACAAGACGGCGCTACGTGCCACACAAGCAACGAAACCATTGCTCTTTTACGGGAAAAGATTCCGGACCGTGTTATCTCTCGAAGAGTTGATCACAATTGGCCACCGAGATCTTGTGATTTAACACCTTGCGACTTCTTCCTTTGGGGCCACGTGAAAGATAAGGTCTACGCCAACAGCCCAGCGTCGATTCAAGACCTCAAAGATAGAATTCGTGAGGCTATCGAGGACATAGGGCAGCCACTTTGCGATTTGATTATGGAAAATTTCACGAAAAGGATATGGTCCTGTAGGCGTGGTCGTGGTGGCCATTTTGCTGATGTTTATGATTAACGGCATACCTTTCTCTTTATTATGAAATAAACATCCAATCATTTATCTCAAAAAAATGGAATTTTTCTTTGAAAACCAAAATAACACCTTTTGTTGGAAAACCCTTTATGTTCCATGCCTTGCATAAAAAAAAATGTTTTTTTCTTGCTTAAATGGTTCTTTGTCTTGCATAGAAAATATTTTCCTTTTTATAGGAGTTATGGGAAAGGTGTAAAGCTGTGCTAACAATGAGCAAGGCCACACAGTGAATGAAATTCTGTGCCCCTGGAGATATTTTTCTAAATCCGCCCCTGATTTGTTTTATATACATACCAACACTCTTACATTATGGCACACACATACACATTTACACACACAATACACACACACACGTGTAAACTCTTTGATAATGAAATTGTTTTGTTTTGATGTATTGCATGCAATGCTTATACGGCTGCTGATCTCTACGGGGCTTTTCAGTCTGCCGGCAGCTTCTCTTCTAATTAGTTCCACAATTTAAAGTAAACGCGCGCGCGGATCATTCGTCTGTATAAATATCACAAAAATAATTAAATTTGCTTTTGACGTTTTTTTTTTTTTTTTCTATTAAAAATAAGCGTATAGTATTTTTTTCGGATGTCAGTGTTTGTATTACTAAGTATAGGAACTCGGTGCAAGTGTCTAATGGGCATGTAGTAAGATAATCGATTTGAATTCGAGTGTAGTTAAGAATAGAGAATCATTAGAATCGCATAGTTTGTAGTAGTTGCGATATGGCTTACGAGACTTCTTACGAATCGGGCCTAAAGCCATTTCAACCCGATTTGAAGCGTGGAACATGGGAGCATCCACATGATTATGTCTATGCCTGCTTTGGCCTTGCACTACAATTGGATGTATCCACTACAGCGTATTGGATTTTTTATAATACAGGCAGTAAGTAAATGTGGCAACGTTAAATGTTTTATAGATTTGAGTTAAAACGTTTAACAAGCGAAATAGTGCAGCGTAGAAAATTGGTTTGCGTGACGTCACATGTTCAAATTTATTTATATACTTACCTTTTTTTTGGTTATGCTTGTTTACTGTATAATCAGTGAATTTCGTAAAAAAAAAAACAAAATATAGTATAATAAACAAATTAATTCATACAAATGACAACACAAAGTTCTCAAATATGCTGTATAACAATTTTAAATAACTATTATAAATGATTTAATTTCCGAATGGTAATGGCTAGGTTTATTATAATATAAGATATAATGAAAAACATTATTTACATATTGTAGTTAACATAAAAAAAATTTAAAACTACAGTATATAATTTTATTACGATTAAGAGGCTACATACAAATTTTTATTCAAAGGCCCATACGAAATGTCAAAACTTCATATAAAAAAAAAAATTCCCCAAAAAAGTCCTTTAAGGCCCATACGCAGCATGCAAATATTCCGCACGAAATATCAAAACTTCATATAAAAAAAAATCCCAAAAAAGGGAATTTTTTTTTTTATATGAAGTTTTTACATTTCGTACGGAATTTTTGCATGCTGCGTATGGGCTTTAAGGAAAAATTAAGTGAAAAATAATAATACTAATAACGGTCTTCGCCCCCTTTTAATTTTCTTGGCAAGCTAGGCAAAAAAATAACACTACAAATTTGAAACATTTTAAAGAATATCCCATAAAAGGGAATTTTTTTATATACGAAGTTTTGACATTTCGTGCGGAATTTTTGCATGCTGCGTATGGGCCTTTAAATAAAAATCTCGTCTGAAAGGCCCCAAGTCAGTAGACGATACTTCCTAAGACTCTGTTAACAAATTATAATTTAAATAATTATTTAAATTGAATTTGTAATAAAGAACTGCTAATTAACTAATTTAAATAATTATTTAAATTGAATTTGTAATAAAGAACTGCGAGACGGACATCTTGCTCTTTTCTTAATTTCTATAGAGTTCATAGGGGAGTTCTTAATTTTTTCGATTTTTATTAAATGAAACCACAAAACTGTGAGCTTTCAAAAGAGGATGATCTGTATCAAGTTCCAAGGGGGGCCAATATCCAATATGTGAACACACTGAAAAACTAGAAACTCGAAATTTCTTGATTGTAGAGCTTTTGCTCTTCGAGAAACAGGCTACAGTGAGACGGATACGGCTAAATCAATTTCTTTTATCGTTCTGACCTTTTTGGTATAAATTTTGTGGGATCCTCTTCTCCCAAACCCTTGTTTAGCCCTTTTCGGACTCGCTTATGCTCCTCCTGAGGTGTGGGTATGCAGGGTATCTCAGCATTCGTCTGCAGGCATTCCGATCCTGGATCATGTCATCGCTGAGACCCATTCGTTGCTGATGCATTTTTGCATTTGACCGATCCACGTATTTTTCGGTCTGCCTGCCCTACGGCCGTTACCTGGAACTACGGTAAGTATTGCCTTCTTAGCGGGGTTCTGCGGCGGTCGCCTTTGAACATGGCAATACCAACGCATCTGACCTACTTTGAGCGTCTCAGTGATAGGCTTTTTAGCAAACAGGCAGCCTCGGATGTGTTTGCTCTTAATGTGATCAAGCATGGTCACATCTGCCGTCATCCTTAGCATTTTCATCTTAGTTGCAGATAATTTACTCTCGTACGTTTTGTACATCGTCCAACATTCGGACGCATACAAGAGTGCGGGTCTAACGATTGTCGCGTACAGCTTGCCTTTCAATTTCCACCCAACACTGGTTCGATGTTTGATGTCATCATTTTGTGGGATCCTAGATGTTACATATAACCCTTTTAAATATAGAGTACCGGGTATAAAGTATTCCCAATCAGTGGCCAACAGCAATCTAAAACATCTATTTGATGCTTTTAACCATCATTATCAATACTACAAGTGTTTGGGATTATAGACCTTTCGAAAGATCTTAAATTGAGGTAAAACTAGCGATAAGGGACACAACCTAATGCTTTGAAACAATCCGATTGGCATACCTTACAAAAGACATCTTTATTTATTATAAAATTAATAATAATTCCACATTTATTTTTATGCTTAGAATATGAGTAGTAGACAGACAATTTGTTGTATTCCCCTTATCAAGAGTATGCCATTTTTGCCCCAGGGAAAACTATATAATAGGGGGAGGAACATTTGAAAAATACCATCAAACGCAAATATGTATATGTATAAATGTTATTTGTTCTTGGCCTTACATAATGTAAAATTTTGTATAGAACCAAGAATACGAGGCATCGAAGTTCTTTTATAATATTTTTTAATATTTTATTTATATACAATGATAACAATAGTTACAAACTTATAGTGAATGTTATAGATAATAACACTGGCTACTCAGGCCTTTGGCTCATATTTATAAAGAAACTACAAAGCACCTCGAAAAATGCTAGAAAAGTTTTAAGATCCTACTTCGTTTGTTTATGAATGTATAATAACACAGACCAACATGGTTTAGTTTTTGGAAAGCTTTGGATCATTTTTGAAGTAATTTGCTGCGTAGAATCCAAATCCGTGCCCATCACATCAGGTTCTTGAGATATTTGAGGTTATGCACCCGAAAAACTGCGTTTTTTTCAAATATCTCAAAATCCTGACGTGATGGGCCAATTCTGACGCCGGATTCGGAGTCAACGCAGCAAATTACTTTGTAAATGACCCTTAGCTTTCCAACAACTGACATGACCCCGGTATTTGTAGGCCTGTGTAATCAAAAGTTTTTCCAAGTATATAAGCACTATATCGAATATGATGAAAAATTTATTTATTTTTTTGTTGTGAACGTAGAGGGCATCTCTAAGTCGCCTGCGCACGACTTAATCGTTGGCAATTTTTTTTTCTTTTTTTTCAAGAAGTTGTAAGTTTTTTAAAAGCTTTTTTATGTTCGAGATTACTTGATTTACTTAAAAAGTATTCGAAATGTGTTTTGTTTTTTGTTGATCGTTTATTAGGGTAATTTTATAAAAAGCTTATATTTAACAAACAAAATAATTATTATCTAAACATAAAAGTACACACTGTGTAAATATCTTAAATCTGTTTTTTCTGAGCCGCATGTCTTTGCGCAAGCCTCCCTTACTTTTATTTTTATTTTATTGACATCTACGATAATAATTAATCATTGATTAATCATTAATCAGAACGGCATCTTCCGCAAGAGACGAGTGATATGGGAAGAACCCCATAGATTTGGATTCTGACTCACAAACCAATTCAAGTGAATTTTGGCATCAAGAAAAAAGTGGGTCTAATAAAAAATAGTTTTTACATTTGAATCGAAACGAACTTCTACTGAAGTTTCTTTAAAAAGTCGAAAAACCCTAAGAGATCTTTGCTGCAAAAATTAATATATAGTTAAGGCCTATACGCAGTTCGAAAAATTTCGCGTGGAATGACAAAACTTAATATAAAAAAAAAATCCCAAATGGGATATATGAAGTTTCCCATTTTTTTTTTCTATATGAAGTTTTGTCATTCCGCGCGAAATTTTACGAACTGCGTAGACCCCTTTAGGATAAAACTTTCAAAAATGAAGTCATCAGTGAATCAGTTTTAGGCACTAATACAATGCAACAATCTGTCGAACTGCGGAAAACGAGAACGTATAAATTTTGTTCGTTTTCGTTTTTGCATATCGATATCTTCTCATATTTCCCTTACTTTTTACATCTCTACACCTTTCGATTGAATTTAAGCCCGACTATGCTATTCTTATTACAAGGGAAATTTTCTTTTATGCAAGACATGAACCATGCCAAAAATTGGTTTTGATTTAAATGGATTTGAATTCCCATTTTTGGGATATTTTTTTTTATATGAAGTTTTGACATTTCGTGCGGAATTTTTGCATGCTGCCTTTATGCAAAAAATAGGATTGATTATGAAAAAAAACGAATCCGAACATTTTATTCTAATTCGTTTTGACACCGAATGCATGGAGCTCCCAATTTCACCAAAACGAATTTTGCATGTGGTTTCAAACTGAATATTCTGTTGCAAGAGCAATTAAAACATATCGGCAAAAAAGGATTAAATAATTTTTTAAAGTATTATATATTTCAAGTTAAATAGATATTGACTATTATGTTTAATTTTTTTTTTTTTTCAAACAACTCAAAAAAAGCATGCACGAATTTTTATGTGTTTGAGTATGTGCACGTATCATAAACGAACACATGACCGATTGCTGCAGCGGGGTTCCCGCGTTACATAAAGAAAATTTTTCTTGTAGCAAAAAGAGCTAAGTTGTGTTAAATTTCAAACTTTGTTCCTAAAGGTGAGTTATGCGAGCTTCAATTAGTTGACTCCAATTTTGAGCTTGTGCTCAAGTTTAAAAGGATCTTAAAGTGAAATCTAAGGCAGACGATAAGAAAAGTAGATTAAATATTTAAATATTCCAATAAACACTAAGCGATTTATAAAATCTTTCATCTTTCAAGTTTCTGGCATATTGCCGTACTTTGCTTATATGGCGTTGTATCTGGTGCCGCTCATGGTTATACATTCGTTCATGGGACAATTTGGTAGCAGCGGATTTATTTCCGCTTTTCGAATGTCGCCATTTTTCAAAGGTAAGTTAAAATTAAAGCCAAGTACACTTTTGAAAAATTTGTATTTTGTTTTATTTTTTTAGGCATGGGTTACGTAAGCTTAGCACTCAGTACTTCGGTGCTTATCTACTATACACTATTTGCAACTATACCAATCATATTTATGATGTATTCGCTGCGTCCGAGCTTACCCTGGAGCTGCGAGGTATTTCCGAATACTACAAACACCGTAGGTGCATTATAAATAAACGGAAAGTTCGCACTACTTAGTTTTATTATATTTTTTTCAAGACATGTAACTATAACAAGACGGTAGAGGAGGATCTTGACGTGGATTATGGGCATTGGGAATATAAACAAATTATAGTGCCGTCCGTGGTGTACTTTCAGTAGGTTGTGCATCTTAGGTATCTCGAATTGTACGTTAACGAAAATCCAATTTCGTAATTGCAGAAAATATTTTGATAACATGGAACTGGATACACGAGATGAAAAACATTTTGAGATATCCTGGCCGCTTGTTGGCATTACCATACTGTTTTGGAGCATGGTGTCTTACGTTTTCTATAAGTTTTCCGAAACCGCCAAAGTAATATAAACATCTTATATATTATTTATGTATAATATCTATATACCCAAAGTAGTTTGGCAAGTTTTTGCGATGCTTAGTCTGGACAACCTTATTTCTGATACTGGTGTGTCTGGTGAGATTCCTGTTTCTGCCCACATCCTCAGCAGCCCTTAAGCGTTACGTTTCGCCAAATTTTAGTAATATGGCTCATGCTGCATTTGTAATACCTGTATTTACTTTACAATCATTTGGCTGTGGCTGGGGCAACTTTATGGTGCTCTCCAGTTTTAATAATTTCAAAACAAATATTTTGAAATATAGCTATGTTATAGCCTTTGGTCAGATTTTTGTCTATATAATGCTCGGTTTGGTTACGCATATGCTGATGGAGCATTTTGATGGTAAGTCGTAAACTATTAAAACTTTTGACGGCCTGGTTCTCATTAAGGCTAATAGGAACCAAGCTGCATAAAAAGAAAAGTTGAAGCTAGCAATGTATACTATTGATTTCTTGCAGTAATTGAAATGGAAGCTTCAGCACATGTGGGAAACTATTGGTTAACATACATATCGAGCGCCAGTGTTCTAGCCACATTACATTGGTCGAATCTGTGGACCTTTGTTTACTACACCATGTTATTGTTAGCTGCCACGATTGTTATAGTAAGTATATCATATCATATCATTAAAAAAATTAAATTAAATAGACAAACTGGGCGTGGAGAACTTGGGTAACCTTTGGCGTAGGCTATAAAAACTCTGTTTGTCCGACCATGAGCGACAAGGAATACACACGCCTTTTAGCTTGCGTTTGTGTGACGTCACGACGCGACGACACAAGCATCGGCATTGTGGCTTCGTGTCTGTTGCTGTGCAAACAAGTGCCGCCCCTGCTCTCTATGTACGTAAACCCTATACCACCAACTACACACCCTACCCCTAGGCAGCAGGATGTTGTTGTTGGTGTTGTTATGTCTTGCTACTCCTAGTGAAGCATAGGGTTATCCGATAGTTTCCTTTATAGGGTTATTTCTTGCTAAACATGCTGCCGAAGTAGGAGCAAAGCTCTGAAAATGAGTTATAAACTCAAGGCCAGACCCGACAGCTTTGCAAGGCAGCACCGGGTCCCTTTTGTATAGGACGCCCCTAACATGGAGTACAGACGCCTTTTGCAGCCGCGCTTTCTGACTACAGAACAGTCACGTTGTGGACCGCTCTTCGCTTCATTACTCCTTCTACAACTTAACGGCAAGGTACCGCCAGCATCGCTCTAGAACTCATTGTAACTACTGAGTTCCCTCACCACGTCAAGGTGGCGAACCCTCAGGGGAGCTAGCAGGAGGTGGATCCCCTCCTTATAGAAATATATTGAAAAAACTAGCACACTTATTTTGTTCTTCTCCAAAGGAGTTGGCATTTTTTTTACGGCCAAGATAGGAAAACAAAAACTCCCCCTGCTTATTTTCTTTCTGCCCGTCTGTAGGATCATCTCCAATTCGGTGAAAGTAAGAGTTACAGCCATACGTAGGCTATTTGGTGGTTCTACAATATGTTCATATGACACAACTATTTATAATGGGTGGACCCTATGATATATATTAAATCCAGTCACTCCTTTGAGCAGCATGAGTCCACACCCTTATGATATACTACTTGTATTTAAACAGTTTCAGATTTTTAAGTAATTCTTCTTCTTTTCAGGTAACTCAAATATTTTCCATACTCAAGACTATTTTTGATGAATTTGAGTTATTACGTCAGCGTAAACAGGAAGTAACTTTTGGCTTTATAGGCATCATCGGCTTCTGTTCGCTTTTTTTCTGCTCCAATGTAAGTATGTCGTATCCATTTTGAGTTCACATTTTTTCTGCGCCCAAATTCAGAAAAACTCAAGAAGTTATTGAAAATAGTAAGGCAGACAAATAGATACTTAGTGATAGCAAAAAATATCACAAACAAAATTTATTTCTCTTGGATTTTCGTTTTCCGGAGCACTGCTGAACTATATTAAATATAATAAATTTTTATCGTTTTGTGAAATTCGGAGCACGGCTTAAATTAGCTTAGGTTCTGGTTAAGGGACCCATTCACCCCTCTATTGACGGGCCTGTATTGAATCAAATGGAAGTTGTACTATGTGCTTCTTAATTATTTTTTCTACCCAAAATGTTTTTTTGGCTTAAGGGGTCTACGCTGTTGGAAAAATTGCACGCAAATGACAAAACTTCATATACAAAAAAAACCCATTTGGGATATCCGTCATTCCGCGCGAAATTTTTCGAACCGCGCAGATACCCCTTAATAAGCCAAAAAACATTTTTTTTTTTTCTACGGTGTTCAATATATAAATAAAAATAATTCATAAGTATGGTTACAACTTCCATTTGATTCAACACTAGGCGTGTTTCAAGCTATAACAAAGGGATTTGGAAATTAGGGTGATTCGCCCGGGGATAAATTTCAGGAACGGAGCAAAAAACAAGTTTTTCAAAAGGACTTCTTTAGAGGAATTTTTCCGGACTACCAACATTTAGTGGGCTTACTAGCCCATCTTCGGCATAATGATATTTCATAATAATAATTCAGGAATGGAGAGATCAAACGACAAAAACTACAGTTGTGAACTTCCCAAAAACGAACTACTTTACGAGGAATTTTTCCGTACTACCAACATTTACTGTGGTAAAAAGTGTGACGCTCTCGCCAGAAGAAGGGCATCCATCTTCGGCGACTACAGACTACCGATGCGCGACGTAACTGGACTAAAACCATCCCAGATAATTAAATTTATCTCCATAATTGGACTGGCCAAGAAGCTCTAGAGCTAGAGTAGGGAGCACAATAGATCCTAAGGGTCGCAGTGCAGTTTGCCCCCCTTACAATTATTATTATCAATACGCTGCTTCCATTCGAATTCGTTATAGGGAAGTTTCACTGTATAGAGATATAGTGAAAATTGCATATAGCTTCAGAAAAAGCTACCACATAGTAATGAGAACTTAACAAGACAAAAATTTTGCACACTAATTGCAATTTTTTAACTACACCAAGTTTAATTAAAATTTTATTTTTAGCACGGAATATTATTTTTTAGTGTGTTCACATGGGACGCGCTGCTCATACAGTGTATACTGCATTTACTTTTGCTCCTTATGGTACTATGGATCTATGGAAGGGAACGTTTTCAGAGGGATATTCATTTTATGACTGGTGAATCTTTTGTCGGTTGGAAGATCTGGTTCTTACGCTATATAGCACCGTTGCTGCTCTTGCTTACACTGGTTAGTTTTGCACTTTGGAAAATGCATCTCTGAAATTGTTCTAGTGTTGTAAAATTCGCAGGCTTCGTGCTGCTTTGAAGCCGCTTACGGGCACATATTCTATTCAAAATTTGTGTCATTTATGAGCGCGGCATTGATATTAGTGCCATTGTTGTGCATACCAGGATATGGGATTTATATAGTGTGCCAAAATACGGGCAGTTTTTGGCTGCGCCTAAGGCGCGCATGTCGTCCCACGGACTGGTATCCTGTCGAAATGGAAGACCGTCAGAAATATGAGGAAACTTTGGGTACCGCTAATATAACACATCAGCTTTATGAAGTTACCGAAGAAAATCAGTGATCAACTCTGATCTGTAATATTTTATTAAAATTTGAAATAAATTTAAAGTAAAATTTAATTATAATTATTTAGTCGATATTAAATATCACGATCGAGTGTTAACAAAAATGTACTGTAAGATTTACTAGGCCTTGAAATTTACTTGCGATCGTCCCCTTCAACGGATGTATCCGACATAAAGTCGGCCATGGATCTACGCATTTTGCGAAATGATTCATATGCTAAACGATCCTCGGGATCCGCTGGTGTCCAGTCCAAAGGTTTTAGTCGTTTTTTTAAACTTTCCTTCATGGTTTTTCGCTTTTTAACCATAATATAAAATACATACAGTGGTATAAATATTATAGAGGAGGCGCAGGTACACCAGCCTATGATAATGGCCCAGGTGGGATATGGCACTCCGTCGTACGTAATGGTGCGTATAAATACTACGGTCGTTATGAAAAGTAACTTAGATCGAATGTATATAAAGGATTAATAGTCAAGGTTTTGCAGAAAAAGGTTACTTACAACTAGCACAATGGGCGATATTATATGCCAGGAAATTCTCCAAAAGAGGCTGGGGCGCTTGCCGGTCATGAACTCCACATCGGACATGAAGCGCTTAATGCCATAAATGAACGAGACCATAAAGATCTCCGTGGTACAAATGAATATGACGGATATGGCCGAGGAGTACCAGTCTAATAGTTGCAATATATAAAAACCGCCCTATAGATTTTGGCACTAAGTGTTAAAGAGTTCTAGATAATGCAGCATACTTACATTTGTGGTCATAATAGTTGCAGCCAAAAAAAATACGATACAAGAAAAGAAGGTTAATTTTTTCTTATGATTACGTAAATAATGTATTTCATCCGATAATGAGCTTATGACGGCTTCCAGCTGGACAAACTAAGAGATATATGGTTAAAAACGTTGAAACATAAAATAAAATGAAATTGGAACGAAACGAAAGGAAACGAAACGGTAGTAAGACCCGAATCATTGAACTGTAACAGACAGAGTAACCGTTATATAAAAACTGTAAATTTTATACTGTTATAACGTTTAGTTCCTTGGAATTGGTACGAATTAAGAAAGAAATAGCTCAAAATCGAGTTCGTTGGAAGATGGTACTAGTTGAAGGCGCTGTCTGCTCCAACAAGAGATCGATTCTTTCGACTACCATTTCAAAACTATAATCTTTTAAGCATTCTGTTTTCCTGATGGAATCAACTAAAAAGTACTTACCACACTGTCAATGCCCAGAATAAAAAGCATTACAAAAAACATTATGCCCCAAAGTTGTGGTAACGGCATCATAGCTATAGCTTCTGGATACGTAACGAATGCTAGAGCTGGTCCGGAAGTAGCAACAGTGGCAACTGGTATGCCCGATTCAGCTTGAATAATACAAAATGTTAGTTTTAAAGCACTTTTGATGTACCACATAAAACTTACCCGACAGAAAGCCCAGCACGGAAAAGACCACGAATCCAGCAAATATGCTGGTGGCCACATTTACTAAAGGTATAATAATCGAATCAAATTTGGCATTGTTACGAAAATCATTAAAACTGGCCATATTCACTATACCACCCCAGCCAGGTCCAAGTCCGAAAAACATTTGCACCGCTGCGTCCGACCAGACCTTCAAATCCAGCAGCTTTTTCCATTCGGGTAGCACATAAAATATGATGCCAGTACTTGCTCCCTTCAAGGTGACGCCTCGTACGAAAAGAATGGCCAGGAGCAAATATGGAAATGGAGCCGTAAAGTAAACCACTTTGCCCACCTATTTTGATTAGAGTTATAATTGGAGCAGTAAACGTTACGTACAACTTATCAGCGAATCGAATCATAATCTCTAAAATCGTTAACTATTAACGACACAAGAGTAGGTGGTATCGACTCCAGGACCTTTACACTGGATCCGCCCCTGCATATTACTACTACTATTTACCGTTTTTATGCCTTGAACAATACACAAGTAGATGATAATCCAAGTGATAAAGAGACTGAGCAACTGCCACCAGACGATACTACCCAAATCAGCAATACTCTTCGATAAACGCAGAACCTCTGTGCTTTAGAAAAAGTTTTTATTAAGTTGACGGCTAAATAAAAAAACTTACTGAAAGAATTCATCGGCTGATGTTTTCAAATTCTCCGTTTCATTTTTGCTAGCCAGCTACATGAGTTCATATTAAAGAAATATGTCAATTTTTAAGTTTTTTGAACTTACGTCCTGAACCGCGGAGCAGTTTTCCGTATTCCAAGCATGATTACAGCCAACCCAGGGTACTGGGTCTCGGAAACAATAAGAAAGCATGCGTATCGAATAGGAAAGCAGTACTGAGTAGTAGCAGACACAGTACATGTTGACAATCACCATGGAAATTCCAGTACCTTTGGAAAAAGTATTTCAGTTATAGTCGGGACATGCCGACCAATATGTACCCTGTAAACTCAGCATAGTTGGGCGAAATGAGTTATTGGAGAAGCCTCCATTGTACAACCTACGATACAGGACATGAGTAGGAAGATAGCAACCTAATCCCCCAAAATTCAAAGAATTTTTAATTAAAGTCAAGCCAAAGTTCAAAGCGGACTTGAAGTATTGGTGCTTTTTAGTGGATTTTCTAGTGGAAAGGGGTTGAATTTGGTTTGAAAATGTTTTCTTCTAAAAACAGCTGCCCCGACAAATGCACCAACAGACGGACATGCCCAAATAGCCTTCTGCCTCTCGTTATATTTGCCTTAACTTTCTGCAACGGCTTCAGGGTACAAAAAAAATAGTTCCCTTTTTTAAATACGTACCCTTTAAAATTGGCGCCATACGAAACATGGCCGTACAACCGGTACCGGAAAATTGTCCAATGAGCACCTCCATGTAAAACAACGGTATGCCCACGACACCAACCATTAATAGGTACGGCACCAAAAATGCAGCTAAAATAAAATACAAAAATCAATAAATATGAAAATCAAAAAAAAAAATGCAATTCCTTCGAGCCGGATTTGAACCAGCGACCTATGGATGTCAACATTTGTACCCCGATGAAATTGTACAGCACGCTTACGCCACCTGTTACTCAATTCACCAAGTTGAGGCGACTCTACAGTCCACCGCTCTACCAACTGAGCTATCGAAGGCAGTTGCTGGCCGCGGCCAAAGCGCCCACAAAAGCCGCAAAGCTTTTCAAGCTTTCACTAGAAAGCTTTTCCCCAAGAGCTAAAAATAGATGCGCAAAAACTGCTGCAGTTCAACGCTGCATTACGTCATGGCATGCGCTATTTATATAAACACACACATACAGAAGTGAGAGCGCAAAGTAATTGAAATTGAGCGCAAAAGCAAGCGACCGCCGCCCCCTACTCATCAATTACTACAGTGACTTTGAGACGTACCCAATGAAAAGGCACTCAAAGTGTGAGAGCCTGAGTGATAGTGTGAGCGTGAGTGTGAGTGCGTGGGCGTGAGTGCTGCTCAACTTACATGCCAATGCTCAGTAACCACTGAACAAGCGTGCACTACACGCTGCACTACCCAGAGTTGCTGCACAGTCTGTCAGCGACTACCGCTGCAGTACCAGGTAGTTGGTAGGAAGTCTGGAGCTTACGTATGGAAAAGGAACACTTGTCGAATAATATGAAGCATTTGCTCGAGGGAACGCTGTCTTGCGGGCCTTAAAGGCCTTATTGGCCCAAGATGCAATCAAGCAGAAAGGGAGCTCGCTGAAACCTTAAAAGTATCTTAACAAGCTATTTCAAACCGTCTCAAGGACATGGGTATCGTACTTAAATGAGAAAATTGGGTTGCGTATGAACTTTGCGCGAAAAAAACGTACATTATTTGACTCAAGAGAAGATGTATGATGTGCAGACTGACTGTCAGAAACTCTGGCCATCAACACTGGTGCATTTCAAGAAGTACTGATGTGTCCAAAAAGTAAGAACAATTTTCAATTTAAAATTTTCCAGTTTATCGGTTCACTATCCTTTACTTTCGCCGAATTTCGCATTGATCTATTCATTATTGTCCGAGTTATGCCTAACTTTGTCAGATGTTTAAAGTCGATTTGGCGATTCTTGAAATGTCTGTATTAAATGAGCAAAAGAATTTGCGAAAAATTGTGTTTCCGTAATGTTGCATGAGGCATTTGTTGAGCAAACTAATCTGAAAGAAGGTCGCTCTGGTGGGCCATCAACCTCAAACCAAAACGACGAATTGGTCTTAGTTTATGGAAATTGTGTCCGGAGAGGATTACTTTGAAGGCGACGAAATACAATGCAGAGTTCTTGAAAAAACAAAAAATTGGTCTTACTTTATGGACACACACACAAGAAGAGACTTCCCTTCGGTTCCCTTGTTTTGCATAGTTTTAAGAAAATCTACCAATTGGGCAAGTTTTCCCTTAGGATACTGACAGGATTACATGCGGGACACCGCAGACACAGGAAATAATTGAATAATATGGGCAAAATAAATTCGTACAAAGGTATGTTTTGTGAAATTTAGAAAGGAAACGTCCCAACGCATAGTAATAGAGTATGACGCTCTAGCCAGAAAAAGAATATCTCTCTCCAGCAATACCATCTTGAGAACGATTCCAACCGCTAAACCAATCCAAAATAATTTTGTTGCGGTAGTTAAAGAATTAAGTTTGTTTGGGAGAATGAAATTCGCTGGCAGAAAGGATTCTTAGGTTCGCATTGAAACTTTCCCATTATTAGTACTATTTTTATATTGAATCGTGTTAGAAGACTAAATTTTGTCAGAAACTTTGATGTTTTGGAGAAGCTGACGAACGCCAATGCCCTGCCCCAGCCGCTGCCACTGCCACTAAAAGAAGTTGTACCAAAGATCAACTTAAACTGGCCTTAGATGTTATTACTCTCGAAACACTCCTGTCGAAGCTCGAGAACGTTAAGGACTGGCCCCTGACGTTTATAGTTTTAATACTTTTAGTCCCATTTATTTTATAGGGATCCTCAACGATCCAAACAGCAGTAACAGTAAGTTGGTAAAAAAGCAATGGGCAGCAAGAGATCTAATCACTCGTTAATCACAGACCAGTTTTTGATACTGTAGGGTACTTACCGCCGCCGCTGCGGTAACAGAGGTACGGAAATCGCCAAACATTGCCAATACCAATTGCATAACCAAGGCATGAAAGTATGAATTCGGTTTTATTTCTCCACTTGCCACGGTTTGCATCTCGCACAATTCTCTTTTGTTTTCGTTCCTTAGGTGGAGGATCCGCAACTTCTTCGGCTTTCTTTCTTCGAAGACTAGGGAGCATTATTAAAACATACGAATTTCTTTTCCCATGTAAAATATATTTATGAATTTAGTTTTTGAAAACCAAAGCAATGAAATATAGCAAATGTTTTGAATTGAATTTAAATTTTTGAAGAGAAAGTTGTTGATGACAGCCATTTTTGCTTTAGTTCTGTAAGTAGAGCATAAAGTAAAACTTTTTGGAGCTTTTGGCTTGTGGAAAACACGATATGACGACCATACTGACAATTTGTTCGCCCCATTTTATTTATCAGCAACTCTTGGCACTTGAAGCCATTTTTTAGGTTTAGTAAAGTTTTAATGTATATTATTGGCAACATTAAGCATCGTTAAAATAGTTTATCGTTTTAGTCGTTAAGTCGTTCATTAAGCTAACTTATCAACTATGTGAGTGGTTTTGTTAAAGCTTTGTTTCCTTCCGTCTTTCGCTTTTGTGACCATTATCCGATCCTCAAAAGCAGCCTAAAACCGGATTGCGAGCAGTCCCACAAGCAGTGCCACTGTAACAGCGCCAAAGCCATGTACGGAAGCCGCATTACGGCCCGCAATGGCTGTAAAGTCGTCGGGACGACGTGACTGCTGCTTTTCCGCCTTCTCGCAGAGATCTCCACAGTTTGCGTGCTCGCAGATGTCACATATGTTTGATCTGGGCGCACGATAAAACTGACGAGCGCGGCGCGCTGAGAAGTAGCAGAGATTAGAGTTAGGATTAAAAGGAACTCACTGCAGTGTCTTACCATTATCGTAGTAGTCGTACATGATGACTGGCACTGGTCTGTGTTTGGTTACTTTAACAGTCTTGTAGGCATGCAAAGTGGGACATACTTCTCGTCTGTCCAGATAGTCAAAGTAAATGACTACCTTGGTATTGCGTCGCTGGGTCTCCACCTTCTTGATGCGCTCACTCGACTCCAAAGTGGGTAAAGTATCGGTATCCACAACAAACCCGCTGGGCAGATATACTTCCATGACGGCCATGTTGGAGCGTTCCGCGTCTCCTACAACAGACACAAAGCTAGCACAGGCTGACAAGTGCAAGTAGTCCGAGTGCGAGTTGCGATTGACGGTGGGATCCAAGACAAAACGCGGCCAGGCGCTGGTCACATTGGTATTGTATTTGTAGGTTAACTGCGCCAGGGCCATGCCACGACCCGTGGCGGATATGGTCACATTTTTCAGCGTGCTAGGCAGCTGTAAGTATTGAGTGGTCATGAAATGAGAAGATCCTGATAGAAGTCATGCTCACAACCAGAGACGGCACTGCAGGAATAACAAGGGTATCACTTTTACAAGCTTTCACCAACTCACCTCAACACTTTGTAGCGCCATCGAATTCTCCCCATTGACATTCAATATAGTCTCTGCACCTTCTCCATAATTGAAACCAATCTGCACATTGTTGGCCTGCGTGGAGAAACGCTCGGCGAACATCATTAGTGCTTGCAAGCCAACGACAGTGTCTTGAGAGGATACAAATCCGCCCAGCTCGTTACGTTGATCCATAAGCCAACGAAGCACGGGTAATGCATCGCCAACAAGATTATTTTCCAACAGCGCCAGTGCAGCATATGAGGAGATCTCAATGTTGATGGTACGTGTGGCATTATACCATGGGGATTGTTGTTCACTAGCTGGTGCAGCTTTTTTCCACCACTTTCGGCCCTCTATAAATGAATGATGTAGTTAGTATATGATATTCCTAGCACGCTTGTTTATCAAACCCACTTTCGTTGATGGCCAGCGAATCCAGTCGCTGCAGGAAGGCCGCCTTGGCATTGTGATTACCCTTTGCCAGCACATAGGTGCCCAGAGCCATGGTGTGCAAGTCATTGGAGGCATCTAGTCCGCGTGTAATAAAATCCAAAGCCTTGTTGATATTGTTGCGGTACTCAGCATAGAGCTCCTGTTTGGAGTAAAGCGTTACATTAAGCATAGTAGTTGCTTTGTTAACTTGCTAACTTACCACATTCTCCATCATGGCCAGGGTCACGAAGGCTGTTAGACTGATGCCATCATCTGCGAATTTCTCAAATACATCACCGTGCTCCTCATAGCCACCATTACTAGACTGCACGCTGGCCAAATAGGCCAAGGCCGTCTGAATCACATGCTCATCAATTTGTACATAAGGCGCTGCTTGACGGAAAGCCCGAGCCACATAAGCAGTCAACCAAGTGGAGCTGCGCTTGGACGTATGTCCAAAAGCGCTGAAGGCACCATTGTCATGACGATAGTAGAGCAAGCGTTGATATCCCACAGCTAGATTGTTTGTAGCACGTAGCTCCACGGCTGGAGTTAGCTGACGTAAGCGCTGTAGGAGTAGAGAACGCGTGAGATCTCAATAGTTAAGATTGTGTCCAGCTTGACTTACGCTCAGATAACGCAGCACCATAATATTGGGCATAAAGTTGACCATTGTCTGTTCACCACAACCTGTGGGTAAACGTATCAAGTGCTCCACGTTGCCAATAACACTGCCCACCAAATCACCTACGGCGGAGACTTCAATAGTGGTGGAATCCGGTATAGCATTTCGTGGCACACGTATGGTGACGTTTTCCTTGCTTTGTGCGTTAGAGTTAAGCTCGAATAGGAAGCCATGGTTAACGACTTCAGTGGCGCCAGCATGCTCCACCAGCAAAGTACGTTCTACAGTATCACCCGATAAGGACGCACTGGCCACAGCCTTTACGGGCAGTGCTCCCACGCGTTTAGGGGTTACAATAAAGGAAACAGAGCGTTTAGATTTGGCAGGCACATTAACGGTGCGTCGTCTATAAAGTTCCAGCTCTGAAATGAAGCGAAAATTGGTGAGCACAAGGATTTAACAAAGTAAGCAACTGTTTTACATACTAGGTCGATTGGTTTGCTTGATGTCAATATGCGGGAAATCAAAGTCCTGATCCGTATTGTAAAATGTTACATCAACGCTCAGATCGCTGTCTCTATTGTTGTGCACAACAAATGGTATGGCAATAATCTCATCTAAAAGGTATAAGTTTGTTGACTTGACTGGGTAAGATACAAAAACATGGTCAATTTACCCTTGCGCATGGAGTAGGGCAGATCTGTGGAGATATAAAATTCCTTGTATGCCTCTAGTTGTCCGTTTGCTGCCGTAAGTCCCAAGCCATTGACAGGATCTAGCGCAAATGCAGACACTGTCCAGGAAGTCATTTCGCTGGGTATACGTCTGTGTATGGTATTGCGTCCATCGCTGCTGGCAGACATGTTCATAAACAACCAGGTGTTGAGCGGATCATGCATGACATGCACACGCGGATTATGCCAGTAAGGTTTTGGTGTATAGGAAAAGGCATAACGACCTTTGCCGGGTGGCAGCGTGTTTACTTCAATCTTGTGTGCGGGTCCAATGTCGGTTTTGCGCACCGTTGTTAGCTTATCATCCTCCATGGGCGTGGAGCTATCCCGGCCTATGACGGGTGTGGCTTCCGCTTCTGGTATTGAGACTATAAAGTGGCTGTAATAGGACTAATAGTATTGCTGCTTACCCTTTTCGACTATGACATCCGTATTGGACATGGTAATGACGCCAGACTCCTTACCAGGTGAGCCGATAAGCGTATTGACGTCACTAAGCTCATAAGCATGCAGAGCAGCCATTAAGCGTTTGTGAGTCAGATCATTATCTGCAAAATAGTGAGCATAAGCTGGGTGCTAGAGAAAGCTTTATTTTCTAAAAAGCTTACCGTGATTAGCTTTAGCGGCATTCTGATCGACAATTGTAAGACCCACATAGGAATAAGGTTTTGTGCTGATGGTAATGTCTATATCCTGGCCAGGTGGCGCTTTAAGCGGAGCATCTACTTGTACCTGCATGGGGGGAAAACACGTTTAGCTTATGGAACTATAAGAATATTTGAAGTATAGCTACCGCATTGAGAAGATTCTCTTCAAATTGTATATTTTGCTCATCATAGACAAATTCTCCGTTGATCACCATATAGACAAGCAGCTTAGCGCGCGGCATCATGGCAAAGGAAGCCAAAAATTTTATGGTATGGAAGTTGGTATCAGGCACCTGGAAAAAGTAAAAGAGTCGTCTATGATAAAGATCGACTTCAAAGGAAATAAGACTGTACTTACATCAACAGCACGGGAAAGTATGATATCACCGCGACCAACTATTTGATAGATAAAGTACTTCATGGGCTCATTGGAGCGGACTACGACAGATACTTCTTGGTTAACTGTGGGACTATACGAGCAAGTTTAAGGATTACCAATGAGAGTTAGTATTACCAGCGACTTACTTGTCATTGAGCACCTTTGCGGTTATATAGTTCTTGCTGTGCAAATGCTTTCGCGGCACCTTGCCCACTTCTGTTATAACTCCCAAATAGTCCACAATAATGGAATGAAACTCATCGTGATCTCCCAGCGGCACGGTAAACTTCATTTTAACCTCACCACGCGCATTGAGACTGTAGACAGTTCTATTATACATTTCGCTGCTGCCATAGACGTTTGTGAGAAAGGCAGTAATTTCCGGATTGAAATCCCGTAGTGGAGTGCCATCATTGCGTGCAATACGCGCCTACAAAAGGGGAAAACATTTTAGTAAAAAAAAGGCCCTAGTGCGTTGGGAGTACATACTGTGGCTTCAAATGGCACGCCGGGTATATAATAGCTGGGCACCTTGATGGTCTCAACGCGGAAGTGATTGAGATGTAGCGTCAACACAGTTGAGAAGTTCTGTACTGAGCCCGTAGACTTTTCCTCAACGAGCGCATCTAGCAGATACTGACGCTCGTAGTCCTGTTTTAGTTTAAGCTCATTCACAATATCGAATTCAAAGTAGGCATTGCCATCTATGGGCACCACTTTGCGTGTTATCAGATCGTTGACAAAGGGCTGCAGCGAGCCAAAGAAGGTCGGATAGATGGACAAGGTAGCCTCACCTACAATGGGCTTGCCAAAGGCATAGCTGTAGTCGAGAAAATTATGAGTTAGCGGAGAATTTTTAGAATGTTATAAGGTTATCTATGTATACGTACTGTGCCTTCACTGTGGCCGCAATTCTGCCATCCTTATATATAGCATTCCTGGGCGTATCTATGTCCACCACAAATTTTGGCAAAATGTGATCCAAGATCTCGAAATTTTGTGTATGCAGCTGCTCGCTTACGTCTACAACTATAGACCAGGCACCAAATTTGGGATAGTCTGACAATTGCAGCTCATTCGAGTAGACCGCATTTGTAAGACGTATATTCTTGTAGCTTCTTATAATGTTGTTGCCCGAATCCTTGATTTCTAGATTAACATTGCCATAACCACGCGCAGGTTTTAGATTGGCATCCAGCAAGAGCACACGATATTGCACCAAGTCACCGGGCTTATAGATGCTTCTATCCGTCTGCACCAGCACCGTAAACTGCTTGGGTTCATAGTGCAGCTGTGTTTCGTTGGTAAAAATGACGCCTGCCAGACCCTCTGCTGTGAGTCTATAACGATCTTGCTTTAGTGCAGGAATCTGTAGAGAGAGAATATTATAATAAGCTGCTAAGAGAGAGAGAGAGAGAGAGGCAGAGGTCATATAATAACTCACCTCAAAGTGTAGCAGCTGGGTGGAGTAAGGTCGCACCTCGACGGTCTTAAAGTCCGTATAGGTGCTGCTCAGTATGCCAACTTTGACGCGTGCCGGTTCCGGAGATTTATGTATACTAACTGCTACATGATACTGTGAGTGGGGTCTCAATGTGTTGGGGGCAATTATAGAGTAGAAGCTGAAAATACAAAACCGCAATTCAATTTCAAATTTACAGATGCGGAAATCTTGGAAATCTTTTGTAGACACACTACAGCTATGCAAACGTGTGTGTGTGTATGTGTGTAAAAAACTACAAGACCCAAATTGGTCGGAGGTTCAAAACCACAACATACTTGAGCTGCGGATGTACAGCTCATGTATCTTTAGCTTTGCGCTTTGTTTTTATTCATTCATACGCTTAACGGAAGAAATGAACAAAAAAAAAAAAAACATGTGTAAATCTACGGTACATATGGTTGGCATTAACACCCAACTTTGTAGTACTTTGGGTCGTCATCCGGGGTGTCTTCGAGTGGCATGCAACAGCATCTTATAAATTGCTAGTTTTGTATCTTTCGCTGTGAATTTTTGTATCCAAAGAGTTTGCAGCTTTGAATGGATAGTTAATTGCCATTACTTTCATGCAAATCATCAAAAAACATAATGAAGCTACATAATTTAGGTAAAATTCAAGTTTAATGCATAGTATTTAAGTTTTATGACTGAAATTTACAATGGAGACAGAAGTTTTCCAAAAAAGCCCCAAATGCATCCACGTAGCGAGAGAGTAAACCCGTTCCTCAGCTCTACCTCTCTTAGCATTCACCTGCAAAATTTGCACCATCACAAAAGTGTTTTTTTTTTATTGTTTTTTTTTTGTTTTCAGCTTAAAGCTAAGTCGCTTTTTATACTCTTTTAAAGAGTATATTAAATGGAAAGAAATCTAGCATGACCTACAAAGTACATGAAGTGTTTAGGGCCTATGTCTGTCCTAAGACAATCATTAAATTTGATGAATTGAACAATAATAGGAACAGCTAGTCTTCATGGAGACGATAAAAAGTTGTTTTTTAGGGCCTATACGCAGTTCGAAAAATTTCGCGCGGAATGACAAAACTTCATATAAAAAAAAGTCCCAAAAGGGATGTCCCTTGAGTTTTGTCATTCCGCGCGAAATTTTTCGAACTGCGTAGACCCCTTTACAAATATTTTGGCCTACTATCGATTACACCAGTCTACAAATACCTGGGTCATGTCAGCTAAGGGTCATTTCTGAAGTAACTTGCTGCGTTGAATCCGAACACGGGACCAGAATTGGCCCATCGCGTCAGGTTTTTGAGATATTTGAGGTTAGGCAATTAATTAAAAGCGAAAAATACGTTTTTTTTTTAAAGGCTTTTAGTTAAAGGTCAAAACTTCATATTGTATAAAAAAAAAATTCCCTTTTTTGGGATTGTTTTTTTTATATGAAGTTTTGACATTTCGTGCGGAATTTTTGCATGCTGCGTATGGGCCTTAAGCCGTAACGCATTAAGTTTAAAAAGTGAAATTACGCAAACAAATGCATTATTAGTTTTCAAAAATTGCTGGAGACAGTGTCCAGTACCTTATCCACCTAGACTCTATACTTCTATTAGAAAAAAAATGTTTAGTTGGTTTTTTTATGTTTAAGGCCCATACGCAGCATGCAAAAATTCCGCACGAAATGTCAAAACTTCATATAAAAAAAAATATCCCAAAAAAGGGAATTTAATTTTTTTTATACAATATGAAGTTTTGACCTTTAACTAAAGGCCCATACGCAGCATGCAAAAATTACGCACGAAATGTCAAAACTTTATATAAAAAAAAATATCCCAAAAAAGGGAATTTTTCACTACTGTTTTGCCTGACTCTTGAGAAAAATTGGACAAAACTACTTCTTATATTTTTAGCCTTAACTGATTTTAAGCTATGTTAGATTTATTATATATTTTCAAGTGCAGCTTAACTCTAATTTTGTAGAGTATCTAAACTTTAATGAGATTAACTGAGCACATATATGTTGGACTTTTGCTTACTTTGTTTCTTTTGTAGACCGCCTCAATTGTAGTCTAGACTGTTGTATGGCTCGGAGCGGCCAGTTGGGCTATTAATTTAGACACAGCACCAAAAGTTTTGGTCTCGCTTGCGAATACTTTTGGAACGCCTCTAACTGTGTCGACCTCTATACACATGCCAACCGGCGCTCCCGCTGCGCTCGGGGCTCTACTCTTTACTTTTGTATCTACGATCTTTTTAAGTAATTCACAGTTTGTTCTAATTTCAATTGCTGCCGCCTTAACGTGTTCCCACATTTTCTTCTCTTGTTTTGTTTGTTTTTGTCACGTTTTCTTGTATGGGGTCTTAAGGCTACTTAAGTTGGGGGGGCTCAAAGAGCGACTTTGGCAAAAACAGGTTCAATATGTGCGCTTATGGAGTTAGTTGGGCAACTTAATGGTGGAGTAGTTTTTTTTTTGTTCAGGCAACAAAAGTGAAGGGGAAAGACAAAATAGTTGAGCAAATATTTTGTTTATGGAAAAAGTGCAAAAACTTGTCGATTTATGGCCGCGTTTAGTACAATGATACTTTGTTAAGAGATCTATTTAAGATGTTATGTGTTTACTCGCATGAGACACTGCTGGGATTCCACTTGAACAGCTTGAGATATGTGCAATTAAATGAGGTGTTAAGCTGCACATTTTATGCCTGTAAATAATACCCAGTTGTTGGTCTGGTTTTGGCAGCGTCATTCAAAATAATTATGCATTTAGGCGTAAATTGTGGAATTTGTTTAGAGGAGGAGGAGCAACTAACTATTATGTAGTCGTAATAGGATGTAAGCAACGCTTCTTTGAAGTAAGGCGCCTTAAAGCTTTCGAATTTAAATTATATCTAAAGGGGTCTACGCAGTTCGAAAAGTTTCGCGCGGAATGACAAAACTTCATTTAAAAAAAAAGTCCCAAATGGGAATGAAGTTTTGTCATTCCGCGCGAAATTTTTCGAACTGCGTACAGGCCTTAAGGGTCAAAATAGGATAAGCGGGGCAGCATCCAAGAAATTTATATGGATTTCCTTTCGTTGGAGACATAATTAGCAAACAAGAGACTGTAACCCTAAAAACGTACAGTCCAATAACCTACTAGAAAATAATATGGACGTAAGTCGTTGGAAAAGATTTGACATTTGATTTGGATTATTAGTAAGTAGTTCTCTGGAGCCAATTATTTTGTACATATCTTTCTACACAAATGTCCACCATGACTAAATTTTTAAAGTTGAATGAAAATATTTTCGAATGTCATGCCAGATACTTGGGCTAATAAAAAAAGGAGACAACGTTTTTTATTTAATTGTTATTAACTAACATTATTTCAAATGTACTTACTACTAAAAAAAAGTTTTTACACCAAAAGACTTGCCCAACTCACAAGAACTTGCGATTTTATAGTCCAAGCCCTATTTTTTGTAACGTAACGCCAACTGTAGATTTACATATATTGCTAATCAATAAAACGATTTTTGGAAATTTTTTTAATAAATACAATCAAAGCCGAGCTGTACAACCAGCCTTGGCTAATGCTTCTTAATTGCTACGTAAGTAAAAAAATTAAAATTTTTCCTATATTCCAATACTAAAATAACTTTATGCTTGAAAATGCTAATAAAAAATATTCTTTTTGTAGGTGTACCTACAACTTTGCTTCCGCCGCTTTTTCCCAATGTTTAAGGATTTTCTGTAAATAAGTGGTAATATATAATATTTTATTTTTAAAAATACTGCCCGTCGTTGGCGACTCCTTTTTCCCACCTTTCTGGTAGTTGTAGGATACCATCATCTCGGAAAAACTAAGTATCTTCGATCTACGAATTGCTCTATTTTTGAACTTCTTCTGGTCAGCTAGAACGTATTCCATGGAGGCAGCAATATCTGGAGAGTATGGCGGGTTAGATAGAACATCCCATTTAAGCCTGTTTAGGTATTGTCTTGACCGGTTTGGCGACATGTATCCGAACAGTGAGTCATGCTGGACTATGACTTTGTCGTGTCTCTCTCGCTACTGTAGCCTCTTTCCTTCAATGCTCGGCTTAAATGCATCAATTGCTTTCGATACCAATCTCCTGTGATGGTTTCACCCGGTGTCAGAAGCCGATAGTATACAATACCCAGCTGGTCCCACCAAAGCAGTTGCGTTTCCACGGGCGGGTTTTGGTTCCGGACCCCCCAAAGTTGGAAAAACGGTTTGAAAGTCTTTTGCGAGCTCTGAAATAGTGAAGAAGCCGGCCAAGACCCATTCCTAGATACGCACATGCGCCAAATACAGTGCATAACCTAAACGTCGTGACTTCTAAGTGAAGAACCCGCCCAAGACCCAAATCTAGATACGCACCTGCACCAAATACAGTGCATAACCTTAGCGTCGTGACTTCTATTTGAAGAACCCGCCCAAGACCCAATCCTAGATACGCACCTGCACCAAATACAGTGCATAACCTAGCGTCGTGACTTTTAGGTCTAGCCGTCAACGTGGAGGCATGTCCAGGCATTTTTTGCGCTTGGGATTATCGTAGTGGACCCATTTTTCGTTGCCTATCACAATTCCATATAAAAACCACTTACGATTGTGAGTGAGGTCGCTAAACATCTCTTTGCTTCAGCTCGTATGGAACCCAATTTCCTTGTTTCTGAATCATTCCGATGGCTTTAAAGCGTTTCCAAATCGCTTGTTGAATAACTCCCAATGATGTTGCACTTTCTTTTTGCGTTTGGCACGAGTCTTCCGCCAATTCGGAGTCTTCGAAAACTCTCTGTGCCACCACTACGCTTGTCCTTCACGTCAAAATCACCGATTTTGTAGTGCAGAAATCACTCACGATATTTATCATTCACTAAGAGCAATCTCTTTATAAGTATTTTGTGAGTAAACGATGATTGTAGTAAAAAGTCAAAACTTCACGCAAATGGCGAGAATTTTGATCGAACACTGGCATAGTCGATCAGGTATAAAATTTTAGTGAAAGTTCAAATTCACTGATTTGGTCATGTCTTAAGCTTATTTTGAACCAATTTAATCTACCTATTTGTACCAGCACATGTCGCTACAGAAGTCCACCGAAAAACGGCGGTAGCAAAGTTTTACACCTAAAGGCCCATACGCAGCATGCAAAAATTCCGCACGAAATGTCAAAACTTCATATAAAAAAAAATTCCCAAAAAAGGGAATTTTTTTTTGTATATGAAGTTTTGACATTTCGTGCGGAATTTTTGCATGCTGCGTATGGGCCTTAATATAAAAATATCTTTATTCGTTTCCGAGCTACGACTTTTTAAAGAAGAATCTGCCCAAACAATGGGTTACCGATAACTTGATAAATAATCGCAGTTTATGTCAATATTTATTATCCCTCTATCAGGGCCGTAGAAAGAAAATCCGGGCCCGGGGGATAATGTACCGGCCCACCTTTAGCTTGAATCAAGTCAGTACGACAGTTATTACACCGGGCCCCTAAGAAAACTTCGGGCCTGGGGGGAATCCCCCCTCCCCCCCCCACTCTCGGCCTGCCCTCTATTTAAACATACAAATCGTCAAAATGAAAATTTCGATTTTAAAAGTCACCCGTTTTATTTGTAACTACGTTTATAAGAGTATACACAATTTATAGTGACAAATATCGGAAGTCGCAAAAACTTGCTCAAATATGAATTATGCATGAAATATTGACGGCTGAGTTGATATGTACATAAGTATTGCTGAAACTATTGATAAGGCCAGGCAACAAAAAATATACCTACATTGACTGCCCTTGGCATAAAAATACCTGACTTGGAGCTAACTGAATCTGCATGAAGTAGGAACGTGAAGGGGCTAACACTATTTCTACCAAGAGGTGTTAAAAGACACATTTCAAGTCTTAACTTCACATTCTATCATAATTTCTGCACAATTTATTTTTTGGCGTCGCTCCCACAGTTTTAGCTATTTGGTATAGATTAACACATTAAACTATTATGCGCTTAAAGATTGTATTGAACAGTTCAGAAAAGGTATTTAACTCCACTTATGCGCTTCACAAATATTATAAATAAGTTTATTGACACCTTTACCTTTCATAAATTGCCCAAATAAGGCAAGAAATCACAATATCTTGGACCACAACAACATGACATGGTAAGGTACTGAGTCGGTTCCACAAATAGAAACATTTTGAACTTGAGCTTAAGAATGATATTTGTCGCCCACATAGCTTGCAAATATCAAGCTAAAATGACAGATACAGATACACTTGCAGATAGCAATTGCATATAGCAATTGCACATAACTACCATGTAGTAAGTACATAGTATAGACAAGTAAATACGTTTTAGCCACATTTGTACAACTGGTCAGAATGACAAGCGTTCAAGGTGAGGCATCGGCATCAACAACAACATCGGAAACAACTTGGTCGGAATGTCAGTAGCCGTCAGATACATGCTAAGATGAATCATATACAGTTATAGCTATATATAAAGTACCATAAAATTGACAATTATTTAAGTCAGTACTTCAGTACATCTATGACTAAAGTGGACTTAGAGATATGCCAAATTTTAAGCTTCACCTGGGTTGCAACATGCTGAGTTGGGATGTACATATAAAGAGAACCCAGTCTGGGTCTGCGCCTGCGTAGGTAGCCTGAAATCATATAACCAGCTTAGCGTCAAGTTATTTAATACATTTATCGCCATTTTGGCAAATCAGTTTGGCAATATAAACACTGACCAACAAAAGTTTCGACACGCTTGAACAAGCGATAAGGGATCATCCGTAAATTACGTAACGCTGATTTTCGTCAAAATAGATTGACGAAAATCGTTCAAAACCAATCAAAATCGGTTGACGGTATATCCTTTCGCAATGTAGTGGTACAAGGTGTCCCAAAGTCGTCTGCGTCCGACTTAAATGTTCGCCATCTTTTTCAGTTCGTTTTTTCAGAGTCAAGCCAAAATATAGCATGCACAGTTGTGCTGGAAAAAACATCGATGTTATATTGATGTATCGAAGTTTGAAATATCTATATATCGATGTTGGCCAATAAAGATGTTTCTCCAGCACTACTAAACACCCGTTTGATCAGTGCAGAAGTGCTGGAGAAACATCTCTGTTGGTCAACATCGATATATAGATGTTTTAAACTTTCTTCAGCACTAATGCACAGCCAAAACGATTTTTTTTTTGTTCGTACAGGTACACATATCATACACGAACACATGACGATATATAATATCGACCAAAAATTCGTTTTTCGGAGCACGCAAAAAGTAAAAAATGTTCGGTTTGGTTTTTCGTTACGCGGAGCACGGCATTTCCAGCGAAATATCAAACGAAATCGAAAAATTATGAGTTTAAATAAAAACGTAACGTAACGCCAAAACGGAAACAAAAATTTCTTTCAAAAAATATTATTAGTTTTCACCGCATTTCATTGATTTTCAAAATAATGAGATTGTAAGTATAAAGTGCGCGCAAACTTTTAGCCGGCAGTGTATAGTATAGTATATGTAGTCAATGACAGCAAAGATTTTCTGCGAATTTCGCGCAAAATACTTAAATCTTATGATTAAAATCTCATTATAATAGCATGTTGCATGCCTCGAATACCCAAACAACAAATTCGGGAATATCTCATAACACGCTACGGCACTTGCTACAGTTCGTGGCTTCAGTCTTTTGTTTTTACGGGGCCTTACAAGTGGTTTTTGGGCAGCTTTGTCAATGGCTTGACTGCAAAGTGATGTCATTTTATTCTCATAAAATATACATTTTTTTTGTAGCTTGTCAATTTGTTGACTGTATTTGTCACACAGATAGTTGATTTAGTGTGGGATTTCATACAGATACAAGCACACACACGACACACATGTTATATATACTTTTATTATATAATATATTTGTATATACTAACCCTTGAGCGTTTATTAGCGTTGGCACCAATAGCACTAAACAACTTAAAACTAAAGTTAAGCACAAATTCTGGCACATTGTAACTTAATTAATTGAAATACTTTATCTACAAGATACACTTTTAGTTTTTATTTGAATTATTTTTGCAGCTTGGCTTAAACATTGTAGCTTTTAAGCAAAATTATTTATCAAACACTTGACACAAAGATTCCGACGACGACGACGTGTTTTGGCCAACAAGTTGGCTTTTGGTCAAAATCAAAATAAAAAAAAAGCATCAATAGCAGCTGCGATTGTTTTTGTTGTTGTTGTTGCTGTTGTTGTTGCGTGGGAAGTCGCCAATTCACTGGCGTTTTGAAATCACTTCGTCATGCAATGCACCGAAATTTTTTTTCCTCTCTCTCTCTCTCTCTCTATAAATTTGGTCTTTTCCGCAGTTTGCGCGCGATATGGTTTTAAGGCTGAGGGGAGGGGCTGCTCGTGTGCTGTGAGGGGGTAACGCGCTGTTTAATTTTTTCACTTTCGTTTCGGAGCGCCACTGACCACCTGTTGTTCGCTTGAAAGCTCGTTTTCAACTGACTTAGCTGCCGTCAGTTGAACGGCGTTTAAGCCAAATTTTGCAAACAACAAATGCAAGCGGCTTTAAAAAGCTTTCATGCGATTGCTGGTTTGTGTCTGCGCTAAGCGCTGTGTTTTAGTGGTTGGCAACGCGCATGCTGTTTGGTTGTTGTGTGCGCTAGCTATGAACGGGCTTGAAACTTGAAAGTTTAAGACAGTCTACAGAACGTTTTAGACGAAATTTGTATCTTTTGAATTGTTTGTGTGAGGCCATGACATTATTTAATTTATTAAGGTAGAGGATTACCGTTTAGGGGGATATACCATTAGGTACGGGGCGAATTTTAAAGTTGTAACGACCACCAGTTTGTCCGGAACAACGGCTGGGGTAGCTCAGCTATGCCCAGGGTAAATGTCACAACAAAAATTTATATTTGCTGAGACTTTCAATATTTTAAACAAAACACAATTTGCTTTAAGTTTTAAAAATATAGTATCCGCCTTTTTGCGGTCTATTATCACAGTACACTTAAGTCGAGCCCACAAGCTCTCTATTTTACACAAAATAATATTTTTAGCAAAACTATATTTTGGGAAAACAAAGTTTAACTTAAATCTAACAATTTTCAATTAAACAGATTTGATAATTGAGTATGTTTACTGCCCTTTTGCGGCGATACGCTCACCCTGATGTTAATCCTGGTGATGACAATACTTGGCGTGGCTCGTTCACGAAAACGTATAAACTCCGACGCGGTCGCACCCGGTGCGCTACTAGTTAAATATATCCTTATCCGTCCTTTGCGACAATTTTCTATGCTTTGTTACTCGAAACGCCTTAAAATATGCGGCACTGACTGTAATATTTTTCTCACTTGAGATCTTTCTTGTTGCACTCACTCACTATGACTCTCTTAGACTGCCCCGATTTGGCTGTCGATCCGCCTTATATTGGCCTCGATCGGCGCCAAATCCTTAAATTCCCGCCTAAGCGTATACTAATAAATCCTATATGGCACTCTGCTTATCTATCTATCTATCCTAATAGAAAAGAAAGAGTCCACCGTACCTAACACTATCTCTATCACCTACTCTACACTTACACCTATGCACTACTACCAATAACCTACGCACCAATACAAAACAATAATTAGCGCGCCCAGCTTAAAGGCCGTTATATCTTAACTAGTGTTGGTGAGAGTAGGCGCGCTTTCACCGCTACTCTCACCAAGCAGTTCAAGCAGTGTCCCTATGGCCCTATTGGCAAAACTGACTAGGCAAATCGCCACCTCACAAAGTAAAACATTTGGCAACTTAGAAAGATCGAGGCAATGAAGGCTGCTTAGGACATTTGCCTTGTCTTTGGCTGTGAAGTTATTGAGTGTATTATTTTAAAAAAAACCGGCAAACACTATATGTTTCTTAAAAACATGTCTCTTATTAAGAATATTGAATGTGAAACAAAAAGATACATTTTTGAAAATTTGTTTTGTACCTCGAAGCGCTATAAAAAAAGACAACAATCGCTTGCAACCAATAAAAGATACAAGCAAGACTACGCATTGCATTATATGACAAACATAATACGTAGTATTTGAATTGAATTCAGTATGCAAGTAAACAAATCAAAAAACATTTGCTCAATTTTTATTTTTAACAGTTGTATTTGGCTATACCTTACATAACTTGACTTTACTGCAACTTCCTATTGAGGGGTAAAACCTATGTATAATCTTCAGAAAATAGATTTTTTGGTAGACAATTATGTTAAAAATAATGTCCCGAAGTGATTTACAAAAAAAAAAAATGTGCCACACTTACAGGCGTCGGGCGCATGGCACCCCACCGCGCTATCGGTTCAGTTTTAAAACTTTAAACGCGTTTTTCTCGAAATCACTTTTTTTCTAATGGCTTCCCGAATAACTCAGTCAATTTTTATCCGATCGATTTGAAATTTTGACAAAAACTTTAAAACATCAGCCCTACGTGGCTTACTTGCTTTTGGTCCATAGATTAAGAGGAGCCGTGGAGGCCTCTCAGAAAGTTAGTCATGTACTCGTAGCTCTCTAGAGGCGCCATTTTGTTTTTTTTACTTTCCAAAAATTTATTTTTGTAGCTCAAAATATGCATAATATCATCATCTATTTGGATTTTGAATACAAAATAAAGTTTCGTGAAAAAAAAAAATCGAAAACTTACCTTTAAGAACCATGCTCCACACAGGTGTTACACCTTCCAAGTTTTTTATGGATAGCGTCTGTAAATTTTGTTGGCATTTATTATAAACTCATATTATTTTTCCAAAACAAATAAATGTCTTCAATAAATAGAACATTTAACAACCTATAGAAAGCAAAAGAGTTTTCTAAAACTGTAAACAATATGATAAGAATATATTTATTTATTTATATATTATATTTATAAGGTAGAAGTTAATTCTAGAGTATAAATGTCCCTATCACACTAAATTATATTTTTTCATCGATATTGGATCATAACCTAATTTGTATCGGTTGATTGCCAATAAAAATATAAATAAAAAAAAATTAAAAAATTGTATGTATAAATGTTTGTAGCCAGAGCGACGTAGGCCTTTAGGCTGATGATAAAAATTCATTTGTCAAATTATTTTGAATCTTGCAACTTTTGTTTCTTTTGGTTAGTCTTTATCAGATAATATGTTAAACATATGTCAAGAAGCGTTCTACTTTCCACCACGTTTTGTAACCTGTGGTCGGGGAATTCCCCCTAGTGCATAACAGCCCAAAACAATTTAAAATAAAGCAAACAAAACCGAGCGTCATCTATGACGTAGAGCGCATAAAATCGCGATAGAATAAGAGCAATAAAAACGGCTGTACATTTTCTTAGACTACAGACTATTTAGAATAAAAAAAAAAAAAAAAAAAAAATAAAAAAAAAAAGAGAGGGGAAAAAAAAGATTTTTTTTATTAGTTAAGGGGGCAAAAAAAAATTTTTTTTTTTTGGGGGAAGGGGAGGGATAAAAATTTGGCGTTTTTTTTTAAAGTTACAAAAGGAAAATGATCGCAAATGGTGGTCAAAGGCTTCAGAGCCCAGCAGTCAGTCAGGTCGTTTGGTCTATTGGCATCCACGCAGCAATGATGTGGAAATTACTTTCCTACATACTACTAGCTCTATTGGAGAAGGAACCAGCAGTTGCCACATTGCCCATAATCAGATGGTTAATCGCGCAAAGAAATAGTAATGGTGGCTTCGCCTCCACGCAGGATACGGTAATGGGACTACAGGCTCTGACCAAGTTTGCTTACAAGACAGGCTCCGGCAGTGGCAACATAGGCATTGATTTTGTTGCTACGGATAGTGGCAATAGTGCCGAAAACAAGGATAGCATACAGGTTAATCCCGAGAATGCTTTAGTGCTGCAAACACATGTGCTTCCCAAAACAACGCGTCAGCTAAACTTTACGGCAAAGGGACAGGGTTCAGCTATGGTGCAACTCTCGTACCGCTATAATCTTGCTGATAAGGATAAGAAACCGAGCTTCAAGGTAACGCCTACTGCGAAAGAGACTGCTTCACCAACGCAGCTGCTGATGGAGATATGTGCGGAATATGTGCCACTGGAAGACCATGACCAAGAGAAGGACTCCAACATGGCTGTCATGGAAATAGTTTTACCCTCTGGTTATGTCAGCGATGCCGAGAGTTTTGGCAACATTGAGGCCATAAATCGAGTGAAAACGTGTCGAAACCAAAAACTCCGACTCCACGGTAGTTGTATACTTTGATAGTCTGACTCCGGGCGATATAAAGTGCTTGCCATTGGAGGCTTCAAAGGCGCATGCGGTAGCTAAGCAAAAGCCCGCTGCCGTGTCTTTATATGATTACTATGATACAAGGTAAAGTCTTCACTCTGCGACATATGCGAGGGTGAGGATTGTGGAACTGACTGCAGGAAAAATTAAAATGTTGAGTAAAAACATTTTGAGATTTGATAATCCGAAGATTATTGTCTTGAGCACAGGATTTTTTGTACTATGGGTTATAGAGTTTATTAGATCTCTAAAATTTTGCATATTCCAAACTTGAAACTTCTTAAGGAAATATCAAAAAAATATTAAGGAGTATAATGATTTTTAAGAAAGTAATGATACATTCGCATGAATCACGGAACCAGCAGTCAAGTCAATAAAGTAAGTTATCTTATCAAAGTCATGGCAAAATATTTACTATATATTATCTGAACACATGGTCGACATCAAACCCCAGAGGGACCATTTATTAGAGATGTGTTTAAGGAGCAACAGAATTTTGTATTTTCAGTGGATTTTTTATACCAGTGCTAGTAAATATTTCAGAAAAGTAAAGTGAAAGTGTTTTAGAAAGAAAAAGTGTCTACTTACTTTTGGCACATGGTATATTTAGTATTATATATATTTTTTTTTTTTGAGTTCTTATTCACTCCATCCATTTTGGTTTGTAAGTCTTGCAACCAGTGGTGCATTCACGGGGGTTTTCGGATCCGGATCCCACGCAATAGTTGGAAAAGTGGGTTGACAGTCTTTTGCGAACTCTAATATATATAAACCTCAAAGTGAAGCAGCCCACCTGAGACCAAATCTGGATCCGCACCTGAACTGGGAACTGGTAAAGATGTCCAATCGAATCGACAAAAACATCTCACACGTATGTATATAAGTATTTTGATTAATTTGGTGGCAGTAACAATTTGAGTCTCCGAGCTCTAAAAGTTCATGACTCAAACGCTACCCGAGTAGAACCTCTTAACTATAATATAATATGATAGCTCTGGCACATCTCACCTAGCCTAAAAAACTTCAAATTTTCAATCCTATGGGTGCAGGAAATAAATTAGTTCTCGTTTTGCTAGAGAAAAAAAAACAAGCGGCTATTTTGTTCTTTACCCAAACCCGTGGAATTCCCTTAAGTTGTTTAATTAGCTTATTTATATGTCAGCACGTGCGCCCTGATGCGTTACTGCCCGAAATTATTTAAATTTCAAAAACAAACAAAAACAAACCATGTAGTATTTATCCCTCCATAATATTCTGTATCATCAATGACGTAGAGCGGCCACAAAGACTTGTTCGGATCGCAATCAAAACAAAAACAATAATAAATAAAAAAACCGCGGGGAATTCTTAGAAAACAGACATCATTGCCGGCTTATGTAAATGTGTGTGTTTGTGAAGATGTTACTTTTTGAATACATATACGAAAAAAAATATACAAGTAAATACAAAACATTGCTATGGGAGAGACAACAAACAGATCTGCCGACTCTCTTCACACAAGCATTGCTCTCAGCGCACGAAAACCTATATAAAAGACGCGCTCCGCAGCAAAGCGAGCTCATTGTGGAACTAAGCTTAGCAGTGACCGGTTCGCGTTGAAATTGAGCTCAAGAAGCTCTTTGTGCTGATAGTGTTTAAAAATACAAAAAAAAAAATATAACTAATTAAATTGTGAAAACTGAATATATAAAAAAATATTAAGTCAATTAATTATATATTTTATATTAGTGAACTGTGAACGCGCTCGTATAGCAGATTGCAGATTGTATCTGCAAAATTTCACTGTATATTTTAGACAAGTTTGAATTAGTTCATCTATTTTATAGATAGTTAGAACTAAAAATGTCACGAAGTTTGGCTGTGGTTTTTTGCATATTACAAATTGGATTGCTTATAGATGCTACTGGGTAAGTTGGAACTATGCTTATATAATCACAGTAACCTTCTTAAATTATTATAAAAACAATAAAAGTTAACTTGAATACAAAATGTATGCATTTATTACAATAGCATCCATTTCTGAGTTCCCACTTTTTAGAGTTTTTTACAAAAACTCTATAGGCGCATTTATTCATAAACAAATCTATTTTATAGTAAAACTGGGATTTTTTTGTGCTTTGTTGCTAAATGAATTCTAAAGAAACTTGATAACCTATAAAGTAAATATGTACACTGAGAAAAAAATTTAAAAATTATGTTAGAGTCGGGCGTGGTCGTGGCGTGGAGGTACCTTGCAAATAACACAGGTCTACAAAAAAAAAAGGTGTTGTAAACATGTGACAGCGCTACCCACACAGATTTTAAGCCGGGTACGATGTTCACAAATCTCCAGCGCCCTAGGGTTCTGAGCTAACGTCCAATGGTGTTCCACGAAGTTTTTTTTTATATATTTTTGGGTTAGCTGCAGCTGAATCTGAGTTACAAAAACAAAAACCCACCACGTTAGGGTTCTGAGATAACCTTCAAAGCACTTCGTTATGTAAGAAGCCTGACATACGCGGATTTTTGGAACTTTCGGTTCGTATTTAGTTAGTTAGTGTCCTATATTAGGTTCCTAGTTGGAGCAAAGGCCCTTCGGGGATTGCGGCCTTGTCGTGGCGAAGGGGCTCAGTAAATGCAAGGATCCTGAGAGCGATGCCGGCGGTAGCGAAGCTACTGGTAGGGCCTCCCAAGCCGGTAAGGTCGACGGTGAGCATCGAAGCTAACAACAATCCACAACACTAGCAGCGTCTGTTTGTTTCTTTGTTACTAGTAACATTTAACTCTCTCATAATGAGCGGCTGCACCAGCGTCAGTTCTTCATGTTAGGAGCGGCTTCTTCAGTATGTGTCTTGCCATCCGAAAGGCTTAGCAGAGCCTGTCAGACCTGTCCTTAAGCATTCAACTTACCGACCAGAATCTGCTAAACCATATCATTGACAAAAGAAACATGGATTCAAATACGACTATAACAAATTTGGCTGCAGTTGGTCAGTTCCTTAGGGTAAACCCACCCGCTTCGGCGGCAAGCACATCGGATCTGGAGGTGCAAAATTTGTGTTTCAATGACAATGATACTGTAACAGAAACCGTTCGTATTTAGCGACCCCAAAAATTATATCTCTCAATAAAGCACCAGCAGGTTTTTGAGATAAACACCAAAATATCTCGTTTTATGAGGATTTTTGAGGTTATGTCAAACAGCTGGGGTGCTACGGCTCTGTCGAACTCGGACTCATAGGCCATTAATCCAATCACGTGAAATGCTCACACCGCCTTTTTTTTGTGGGCCTGTATTGTATTATAAGCTTTATGCATTTACGAGGGTGGTCCGATAAGTACTTAGCCTCACCGCCCCATGGCGCTACTATCCCACTAGAAATTTACTATCGTGTAGTACATACATTCTCGTAGACGGCTACTATCGAAATTTAGGTCGAATCGGACTCGTAGTTTTGTTTTGACCGCGTGTGGAAGCGAATCCAAAATGTTCGGTTTTTCTTTTGTAAGAAAAGTACTTATCGGACCACCCTCGTAAATAAATTAGCATATAATACAACATATCCAGTTGTCCAATTCTCTATTTTGTTTATTCTAGCTCCTTTCATACAGACTTACCGACAAGTCTTTATGAATTTCTCTTGTCCTTCTGACTATATTGGAATCAACTTTGGGGGACTCGGGCGTCTTCTTCTCTGTATACCGTAGGGTAGTGCTGGAGAATATATCGATGATCGAAGTTTAAAATATCTATATGTCGATGTTGGCCAACAGAGAAGTGTCTCCAGTACTTCTGCACTCATCAAATGGGTGTTTAGCAGTGCTGGAGAAACACCTCTGTTGGCCAACATCGATATATAGATATTTTAAACCTCGATCATCGATGTTTTCTCCAGCACTACAGTAGGGCATAAATATTAAAATACCATAAAGAACATCATCACTTGGGCATGCTACGAAAGCTTCTATGTTAATGGTGTTGCTTCATTGTTCCTGAAAAATTGTAAGAATAATCTATCCAAAGATATTATACTATATATATTTTCAAGCTTCAAAAAACAAAGTAATTAAAGCTCTCAAGACGAATTTGGAATTCAAGTACTTTTCCATAACAAATTTTTGTTATTGTGTTGTTTTTTTTTTTGTTAATGGAGTCCCAACTATTCATTGTTCACACTTTTAACAGCTTTTATTGAACCGTGTTAGGCATACAATAATCTGGAAATACATGAAATATGCATTAGAACCTACTGATAGGCGAGCTTGTATATAATAGGAAGTCAAAAAATGCAACCGGTTCTAGCTATTAAAAGCAAAAATTCACATTACTAATTACTTTTTTCGTTAAACAGTCGCTACAGCGTCATAGGACCGGGTACCATAAGATCCAACTCGAAATATAATGTAGCCGTGTCCGTGCATAAGGCCGATGGTGTCTGTAAAATTAAGTTGGGCATTACAGGACCCTCTTATAACGAGACCAAAGAAATAGAGGTGCAGCCCATGACTACCGAAAATGTGCAGTTCGATGTTCCCAAATTGTCCACATGGGGACTATAATCTTACAGCCGTAGGCACTCAGGGCATCATCTTTGAGAACTCCACCAAATTGAACCATGCCGACAACAAGCCTTCTATATTTATACAAACGGACAAGGCTACCTATAAACCAGCCGATTTGGTGCAGTTCAGAGTGCTATTTCTGGACGAGAATACAAGGCCCGCTAAAATTGAAAAACCCATTACTATAGCCATAGAAGATGGTGCCAAGAATCGCATTAAGCAGTTAACAGACGTAAAGTTAACACAGGGAGTTTATACTGGAGAGCTGCAGTTGTCAGAACAGCCTGTACTAGGCGATTGGTTCATAACTGTTAGTGTAGAAGGAGAAGGCTCGGAGTCAAAATCCTTTGAAGTAGCTAAGTATGTGCTGCCCAAATTTGAGGTCTCTGTTGAGGCGCCCAAAGATGTGGCTAGACAAGATGGTCTTATAAAAGCTACGGTGCGTGCCAAGTACACCTATGGCAAGCCTGTCAAGGGCAAGGCCACTGTCTCCATAGAACCCAACTATGCCTTTTATGGTAACATGGATGAAAGTCTGAAACAGCAGAAAACCATAGATATAGATGGCAAAGGACATGTGGAGTTTGCCATTGGTGCCAAAGCTGAGGGCAATAGCTATACGCCACCCGTTAAAATATTTGCCATTGTGGAGGAGGAGCTGACCGGCAACAAACTGAATGCATCTGCTGTGGTTAATCTGCATGCGCAGCGCTATCAAATGGAACAGGCCAATGATCCGGATGTTTCTAACTATAAGCCCGGAGAGCCTTTTGTCTACAAGGTGGTGGTCAAGCGTGTGGATGGTGCACCAGTGCAAAATACGAACAGCCAGTTGAAATTATCCTTTGAGCGTGGCTATAGATATTTCCACTCATACCCTTCGAGCGCCACAACACAATCCAATGAGGACGTACTGGAATTTAAATCAAACCTAGACGAGCATGGTATGGCTGCCGTCAAAGTTACGCTGCCCGAAAAAGACGACGGATATTTCAATATAAAAGCTACATTTGAGGATGCTACATCATATTTGGGTTCCGTTTCGAAATTTGTCAGCACTATGGAGACGCCCGCACTTTTAAAGATTGAAGTAAACAACAAACCGTAAGTCAGACAAATATTTGGCTGCTTTTTTACGAATTTCAAAAATTTTCGTATTTCACAGTCTTCGATTGGGCAAAGATGTAGCTTTCGAAGTCAAGTCCAGTGAGGAAATACCATATTTTGTATACACCATCGTTGCCAGGGGCAACATTGTGCAAACCGAGCATATCGAAGTGCCCGATGGTCGTAAATCCCATATAGTCAAATTTACGCCAAGCTTTGCCATGGTGCCACAGGCCAGCATCTTTATACACTATGTTTTTAATAACGAACTGCGTTTCGAGGAGCAAACAATGGAATTCCAAAAGGAATTTGAAAACTCGGTGAGCAAAAAAAAAAATATTTAAGTAAGAAAATCTTGAAAAACTTATGTTGCTTCTTTTAAAACAGATCGATATAACAGCTCCTGTAGATGCAAAACCCAGTGAAGAAGTAAAGTTGGAGATAAAAACGGATGCAGGTTCATTTGTGGGTCTGCTAGGCGTAGATCAGAGCGTGCTCTTGTTAAAATCTGGCAACGATTTAAGTCAAACTGAGCTTTTCAATAGCCTGGACAAGCATAAAACAGCCACACCTTGGCAACGCGGCTACGGACGCTATCCCGGACAAACTTCTGGCTTGGTAACAATGACAAACGCCAACTATCCTTATAACAATGGTAGGTAAACCTGAACATAGATAATGCTAGCAGTTAAAATTGCAGTTTGGGAGTTTAGTTTAACATAAAATTAGGTCTGAGTGCTAATTAATGCCAAGTATTATACCCAAATATTTAGGGCCAGCAATTTCACATGATATGCCCGAAAATATGTATGTTTCAGAACAACTGCTTTATGACGATGAGTCTTACGAAGTCGCCTTGAGAGAGGAAGTGGAATATGACAAAGCAAGTTTTGATAGTACGGATTCGGCAGCAGCCGTACCATTTATAAGAAAAAATTTCGCCGAAATCTGGATTTGGCAGTCTACGAATCTAACTAGGTGGGTGTTTGTCAGACACACCTCTGCAAGAAAATCATCCGGAATTAACAGTTACTTACTAACTTCCTAACAGTAATATTTATATAGAATGATAAAGCTTTGTAACTTATGCTTTCTTAAGTACTCGGCCTGGGTTTATGAAATCTGGTTCGGTTAAATCTCGTATCGAATACGGAATATATTTTTTACTTAAGGCCTATACGCAGTTCGAAATATTTCGCACGGAATGACAAAACTTCTTATAAAAAAAAAAAATCCCATTTGGGATATCCCATTTTTATAGCCTGCACCATATGGTACAATGGGTATATTGTGTTTGTGCAAGCCGAAAATTTATATAACGTACAGAAGGAAACGTCGGAGACCCCCCAAAGTTATCTAAAGTATGATCAGAGTGACTAGAGAAGTCGATATACCCATGTCCGTTTGTCCGTCCGTCCGTATGAACGCCTCGATCTCAGAGATGGTAAGAGCTAGAGCAATCAAACTTTCAGATTAGATCCCTGATTAATCCATAGGAGACAAGTTTATTTTATTTTTTTGATATCGGGATTACATTATATTGCTCCCATTGGGGTGTTTCAGAGGACCTCGAAAAAAAGCAAAAGTTTTAGATGGATAATTCGTTTGTTTATGAAGATATCATAACCAAATTTGGCAATCGGAAGTTTTTTAGAGACGCCCAGCACTGCATCAAGTTTGATCAAAATCGGTTGACTATATCATATAGCTCCCATAGGATCGATTTGTCAAAAAATCGTTTTTTGTACAAAATTCGTTGCGTTTCGTTTTTTTGTAAAGATATTGTTAGCAAATTTGGCATTAAGAAGCTTTTTAGAGTACCCAAGCACTGCACCAAGTTTGATCAAAATCGGTTGACTATGTGCTATATGACTCCCATAGGAACGATCGGTCAAAAAAACGTTTTTTTTTTACAAAATTTGTTGTGTTTCGGAAGTTTTTTATAGTTCCCAATCAGTGTACTAAATTTGATCAAAATCGGTTGACTATATCATATAGTCCCCATAGGACCCATCGGTCAAAAGAATTGTTTGGTGCAAAATTCGACTGATTTCTGTTTGTTTATGAAAATATCGTAGCCAAATTTGCCGAATAAAATATCTTTTGGAGGTTTTAAGCAATATTTCGAACTTAATTGCAATGTGGTAGTACAGGGTATCCCAAAGTCGTCTGCGCCCGACTTTAACATACGCCATCTTTTTTTTTATATGAAGTTTTGTCATTCCGCGCGAAATATTTCGAACTGCGTATACCCCGTTTACTTGAAGAGTAGGTTGGAAATATTGGGTATTGCAAATAGTATCAATTCGTATTCCTATAAACTAATTCTTTTTTTATAAATACTTTTTCAATAATTTCGGTATTCCATATGCAGATGAATTAATATATTACGCCTTACCACTAGCCGGTGGCTTCTCCAGACCGTTGGCTATACCAGGTATGCTAAGTCCATCGGGTTTAACAGATTTGGCAAGCCCAGCAACGGCAGCTGGAAACGCGATAAGCATACGTAAGGAATTTCCCGAAAATTGGATATTTCTAAATAGTGAAAAGTACGCAAAAGGTTTTTTAAAAATATTTAATACAATTGTTTCGGTGTTCAGTGTAGTGTTGTGTAGCGTAGTATGGTTTAAAGGCTTGCTTTCATTTCTTATATGTTGTTTAACACTAATTGTATAAAAAACGCTTTTCTTGGTCATAGTACTCCATGATCGTAGATTAATGTATCGCATACCTATGGTGGCTGAGAGAACACATTTTGCAAGTGTAGCATTTTCCCGTGGGCCTGTACCAATGCCACCTGTTGCGCCAGCACCAATGCCTTCTTCTGCGCCTGCTCCCCAGATTCGCAAAGAGTTTCCCGAGAATTGGATATTTTTGAATAATATTAAGTAAATATCTACATTCACCTCTTAATTTGAAGGTGGCTTGCTGGCTTTTGTCATATTGTTATTGTTACTTGGGGTTATCATAGATATACAACATCTAATATTTCAACACATTGACTAATTTTTGCATTATCAAAACTTTTTTTAAGTTAATACCATTACAAAATCGGATCCTGGCGTGATACCTATAATGAAAATTAGTGGCAAAAGACAAAATAATCACAATATACCAACAACCACAATTAGTCCGACATACGCAACAACACTTACTCCGGCAGAAGACAGTTCTTCACAACTATCTGCAGATATTCGTAAAGAATTCATTGAAGCTTGGATTTTTTATGGAAAAGTTACAGCAAAGTACACATCATTTGGTTAATTTCAAAATTCATTTAAGAGCTAACCTCACCAACAGACAGTCTACAAAACAATTAAGTTCAAAAAAAATCTTTTTTTTGGTTACCATATTATGACTAGTTGATGGTGATGTTAGCTTTTTTTGTGTGCTTGTGTAAACTGCTTTGACCTATATAATATTTTTTTTTTCTTATATACTAATAGCTTAAGATAAACACTCATAGCAACAACCTCATTGTTGTAACCCTGTTGGAAATGGTTCTATCATAATTAACTAACCTACATTCAAACTAACCTAAACATTTTGTAGCTTGCGTTTATTTCTGTTATTTATGTTGTATGTCTCTAAAGTTTTTATACCAAATTAATTTTTCTTAATTTTTTTACCAAATAGCACTGAGGGCGACAGTTTTACTGTCTCCAAAAAAATACCAGATACCATTACCTCCTGGGTTGTTACTGGATTTTCTTTGAACCCCAACACTGGCATTGCTCTAACAAAAAATCCCAGCAAAATACGTGTGTTCCAACCATTCTTTGTCTCAACCAACTTACCATACTCCGTAAAGCGAGGTGAGTTCCAACCAAAAACCATCTACACCCCTCTCTTCTAAAACACTTTCCATCGTACCATAGGTGAGGTAATTGCCATACCCGTAATAATTTTCAACTATATGGACAAGACACTCGACGCTGAGGTCATTATGGATAACACGGACAAGGAGTACGACTTTACTGAAGCTACCAATGAGGTTGAAGAAAAGTCCATAGACGAGGTCAAACGCATCAAGCGTGTCACCATACCTTCCAATTCCGGAAAGAGCGTCTCGTTTATGATTAGACCCAAAAAAGTAGGTTCAACCACTTTGAAAATCACCGCCACCAGTCCACTGGCGGGAGATACCATACATCAGAAATTGAAGGTCGAACCGGAGGGTGTTACGCAATTTGTAAACAAGGCCATGTTCCTAAACCTCAAGGAGGAAAACGAAATTACAGATGCGTTGACAGTTGATGTGCCCGCTGAGGCTGTGCCTGACTCGGAATACATTGAGTTTTCAGTAGTGGGTGACCTATTGGGTCCTACTATCAAAAACTTGGATAACTTGGTGCGCATGCCCTACGGCTGTGGTGAACAGAATATGGTCAACTTTGTGCCAAATATACTCGTCTTGAAATATTTGGAAGTTACAAACAAAAAAATGCCCAGCGTAGTTGAGAAAGCCAGAAAGTTCCTGGAAATCGGTTATCAACGTGAGCTTACCTATAAGCACGATGATGGCTCATATAGTGCCTTTGGAAAATCCGATCCAGCTGGCAGCACCTGGCTTACTGCATATGTTGTGCGTTCCTTCCATCAGGCAGCCAAATATACGGATGTTGACCCCAAGGTTATTGAAAAGGGTCTAGATTTTCTGGCCTCTAAGCAAAAGGAAAACGGAGAGTTCCCGGAAGTGGGCAAACTGTTCGATAGTGCCAATCAAAACGAGCTAAGTCTTACGGCGTTCGTATTGCTGGCCTTTTTCGAAAACGAGGTAAGTACTGATAGTATTGCCAATCCATTTCAAAACTATATCAAGTTGTATTCATTACAGGAGCTTATAACTAAGTATCAGAAAACCATTGAGAAAGCTGTTGAATATGTCGCAGCAGAAGTAGACAAGACGGATGATCAGTATTCGCTGGCTATCTCAGCTGTCGCTCTGCAGCTGGCCAAACATCCTCAAGCTGAAAAGGTTCTGGCTAAGCTGGAAACTGTTGCCAAGCAGGAGAACGATCGCAAATGGTGGTCAAAGGCTTCAGAGCCCAGCAGTCAGTCAGGTCGTTTGGTCTATTGGCATCCACGCAGCAATGATGTGGAAATTACTTCCTATATACTACTAGCTCTATTGGAGAAGGAACCAGCAGTTGCCACATTGCCCATCATCAGATGGTTAATCGCGCAAAGAAATAGTAATGGTGGCTTCGCCTCCACGCAAGATACGGTAATGGGATTACAGGCTCTGACCAAGTTTGCTTACAAGACAGGTTCCGGCAGTGGCAACATAGGCATTGATTTTGTTGCTACGGACAGTGGCAATAGTGCCGAAAACAAGGATAGCATACAGGTTAATCCCGAGAATGCTTTAGTGCTGCAAACACATGTGCTTCCCAAAACCACGCGTCAGCTAAACTTTACGGCAAAGGGACAGGGTTCAGCTATGGTGCAACTCTCGTACCGCTATAATCTTGCTGATAAGGATAAGAAACCCAGCTTCAAGGTAACGCCTACTGTGAAAGAGACTGCTTCACCAACGCAGCTGCTGATGGAGATATGTGCGGAATATGTGCCACTGGAGGACCATGATCAAGAGAAGGACTCCAACATGGCTGTCATGGAAATAGTTTTACCCTCTGGTTATGTCAGCGATGCCGAGAGTTTTGGCAATATTGAGGCCATAGATCGAGTGAAACGTGTCGAAACCAAAAACTCCGACTCCACGGTAGTTGTATACTTTGATAGTCTGACTCCGGGCGATGTAAAGTGCTTGCCATTGGAGGCTTCAAAGGCGCATGCGGTAGCCAAGCAAAAGCCCGCTGCCGTGTCCTTATATGATTACTATGACACGGAGCGTCGTGCTACTGAGTACTACAAGGTCAAGTCCTCACTCTGTGACATATGCGAGGGTGAGGATTGTGGAACTGGTTGCAGCAAGTAGTTTTGACAATTGCTACTTTTGGTTTAAATTTTGTTTTGTAAACCCACTTTGCATATTAATAAAAAAGTTTTTGGACATTTTTTAATGATTCATTTTGGACTATACTTGATATTTAACTTTATAGGGCCAAGTTCAAATGTAGACCTTAAGCAGCTAGCTGTTTTATGGCTCTTAGGATACTCAGGGAAAACTTTATCGTGAGACTCAGCTCTCCAATTTAAAATTAAGTAAATTGCAGGAAATATCAACTATACTATATTATCTCAGACTCTCTCAGACTTTTGACCCTCTGTAAGCTATAAACCCATAAAAACTTTCTTTTGTCCAACTTCAATCGTTGTGCGATAAGACAAATTGTCTTTAAATCTCGCAGACCTTTTTTTATTCATGAAAGAATTCAACCGGAATTTAATCTGCTAAAACGTAAGTACTTTGGCTGTTAATTCAACAGTTTCTTATCTTTATGGAACTACTAGCCGATAATTACCAAAGACCACAAAATCCACTCCGTACTTAGCCAATTGTAAACCAAACACCGTGGAATAAACATGAAACTATATTTGCTGTGGCAGTTACTGGCTTTGACGGTTTTTGTCAAAGGAGCCAGTTTGGGTCAGCAGGATAAGCCTGTACGCTACAATAATTATGCCGTATATAAGATCAGTATTGAGAACCTACAACAACGTCGTTTATTGCTAAGAATGGTGGAACACTCGCAACAAAAACATGTAAGTTTTATTTAATTGTTACGCATTTTTGTATTGAGCTGCATTTTCGGCTTATTTTTTTAGTTTAATATATGGCATAAGTCCAATAATGAGCTGGATTTAATGGTTAGTCCATCTGCCCTGGAGCTATTTAACCAAACGCTGACTAAGGCCAAAATCAGTGCGAAACTCTTTATACCCAATGTGCAGCAGTAAGTTCTATGGATTGCTTTTGCAAGGGACAGTTTCAAGTTAGAACAAATTAGAACCCCAAAGTTGCCCTAAAGAGAGCTAAAAAAAAATGTTGGTTTACGTGATTCAAATTTGGAGCTATCACGATTGAATCTCCCCAGCTGACAGCTGGGTTCGAAACAACGTTCAGGCTTAATCATCCCAAAAAATGGAAAACCATCAAGTAGGGCGAGGTCGACTTTGAGATATCCCATCACAATAAACAAATAAGTAAATGAGAAAATGTCGATCAAATTCGGAATCCAAAAAACGATTCGGGCTTTTAACCGATCCCTCCCCTATCGGAGCGAGTATATGGTATATTCAATGTATTTTGATTAAATTTGGTACAGTGCTTACAAAATCTTAAATACTTTCGAACGCCAAATTTCGTACCACAATGACAACTTGATTCCCATAACATTATAAGGGATCTAACCCGAAAGTTTGGTTGACCTAGGTCATATAATTTTTCGAATCTAGGGGTCCATACGGACAGTCAGTCAGAGAGACGAACATATCTATATCGATTTCCCTAGTCACTCTGGATCACATTTTACGAAACTAGGGGTTCTTCGTATCCTTCTTCTACATTTTAAATATTTATTCAAATTGCGCAAACTTAATATACCTTTTGTAAGGTATACTAAGGTACAAGGTATTAAAACTTATTCTTATTTCGGATATTCCTCTCAAAAATATGATATAGGTATAGTGACTAGCACTTTTATCCAAAGCACTTTTCCTGCTTTGATTTTTTTTAGCCCCACAACTCCTATTTATGATCCCTGTTTTGTTTAGAATCAGTAAAAAAAAAGTTTAAAAGTAAAAGCAAAATACACATGGCGTTACGTTAAAAAAATAAAAGTTTGTTTCGACTTGGATTACACAAGCGCAAAATTCTGCAAGTACGAATTTGGTAACAAAAAAATTACAAAAAGAGAATGCTCTTAAAATCCTCTCTAAAGGGGTATACGCAGTTCGAAAAATTTCGCGCGGAATGACAAAACTTTGTCTCGCTTGCAATGCAAATATAAATAACTCAAAAAAGTGCTCTAGTCTGATCGATAATTTTGTTTAGATTAATCGATGACGAGATTGAGCCGAGAACACGCGCTGACGCAGCTTTTGGTTGGAAGCGGTACAACACCTTGGATGAAATTTACGCATGGCTGGATAATATTTTGAGCACCTATGCAGAGGTAACTGAGGGCTTTGACTTGGGTCAGTCATATGAAGGTCGCGTCATACGAGGCCTGAAAATTTCCTACAAACCAGGCAATGCTGGTGTATTCATTGAATCCAATACACATGCGCGCGAATGGATAACATCGGCTACGGCTACTTGGTTAATAAATGAACTGCTTAGTTCCAGCGATGAGATAGTACGGAACTTGGCCGAAACTCACGACTGGTATATAGTGCCCGTACTGAATGTCGATGGATTTGTTTACTCTCATGAAAAGGTAAGGACATTAGAAACTTGAAATTTTTTACACCACTTTTAAATGAGCACGACTTGACTAGGATCGCATGTGGCGTAAGACACGTCAACCCTCCAATACATCAACTTGCATTGGAGTGGACCCTAATCGTAATTATGGCTCACATTGGATGGAGAACGGTGGTGCCTCAGAAAATCCTTGTGCCGATGATTACGGCGGTCCGCATGCTTACTCCGAGCCGGAAATAAAAGCCATGTCCGACTTTGTAGCACCTATAAAGGATAAAATCAATGTTCTGCTGGCTTTTCACTCTTATAGTCAATTGTTGCTCTCACCCTATGGACATACGGCCGAAGAGTTTCCGGACAACTACAATGATCTTATGAAGGTAGCCCAGGCGTATGCCGACGCTGTGGAGGCTTTACCTTATAGAACCGTCTATAAATACGGTTCCGCGGCGGGCATACTATGTAAGCAGACTAGACTTTCCAAAATCGCAAAAAAATAACATTTTTGAAATCTTTTAGATGTGGCTTCGGGTGCTACCAATGACTGGGCCTACAATGAGCAAGACATCAAAATCGCTTACACTATTGAGTTTCGAGATACGGGCCGCTTTGGCTTTATCTTACCGCCAGCTCATATAATACCCAATGCCGAAGAGGCGTTAATAGGCATTTTAGCGCTCTTGGCCGAGTGCAAAGACCTGGGTTATTTGGAACTCAAATATGATTAGTAATTATGTCAGTAATGCTTAAGTGTTAATAAATCGATTTAGATCGTTTGAAGATAACAAGATAAGATACGGTTTTTTTTACAACTAGCTGGACTAATTGGACATTATGTTCAATTTGCGGATTAGCTGATTCAGTCCATAAACAACATGAAGCTGCTTTGGTTCTTAGCGGTTTTTGTGGGCCTGGCCAGTGCCAGGACACTCACAGTGCCGGGTCAAGTTGCTGGTAAAGTGCGTTACGATAACTACAGTGTCTACAAATTGACTATTGAAGATAAGACACAGTTGGCTATCATGAAGACTTTTGAGGAGCAGGCCCGACAAGTTAGTTAAAACGTAAAGTCATGTCAAACTGAGTGTTACTACATTGGCAATTATTTTGTGTTTCTAGTTTGATATATGGAAGGAATACGATGCAGTTACCAAGGAGGTACACATCATGGTTAATCCTGCGTACATGAAAGTCTTTCAGCATCTACTCAAATTCTTCAGCATTCGCAATGAGCTGATGGTGGAGAATGTGCAGACGTAAGTTTAAGCTACATCATGAAGAAATTTTTTGCTCGAAAACGAAATAAGGAGTGCAGAGCCCAATTTTGATTTTCAAATCCTTATTACGAACTTTAATAAGGACTGCACTTACAGTCAATACAGTCAAGGATGGGTTAAACTCAAATAATCTTTCCGAACAGGACATCCGAATAGATTTCAGTTCGGCCTCATGAGTAAGAGTGCGGCTTTGCTTAGGTAGTTAACTGATGACTAGGGTTACCAAACGTTAACTATGGTTCCACTACTGTACTCTCCATGTTGTCCACTTTGTCTACCTAGTTCTTCCAGTTATCGAACCGTCTGCAACATGGTAGCCATTTTCATTTCAGAGTATTCGGAGTTCCCACTACTTAAGAGCTATGTCGAATAGAAATTAGCTTATCCATGTCATCTAGACAATTGATATACCGATTCACCTCGACTCTCTTCTCACCATCCGTCCATCGTTTCGGCCTCAAGATATTACATTCTAGGAGATTTACTTAGACTAGGGACACGACACTCCTAGTACGGTTCCACCTCGGTTCTCTACTTGTTATCTACTTCGTCTTCCTGGAACTTCCAGTTGCCGAACACAATATGTTATGCCTTCACATCGGGGCTTCAGTTTTTGGAGTTTCCCAGTACATAAGAGCTATGTCAAATAGAAGCCACCCAAATGATTGGTATACCGATTCAACTCGATTCTCTACTCACCCACTTCAACAGTAGGCAGCTTATTCCTATCGGCTTGGAGAATAGTACACCGCTCTTTCCTACGAGATACTTCTTCTACTGATTGGTCTATCGACAGGGGAAAAACAGAGTGCGCTTAATTCCGGACGATAGTCAGCACCGTGCCCATAGGCACGCCAGGCGCATAGAAGGTACTCCCATTGTTGTACTTAGGATGTAACTACGGAGAGTCAAATCGCAGAAGCACCCAGCAGGACAGGACTGTTTTGATATGGATTTAAGCTTGGTGCTTTAAGCGAAGCGCCCATATCAAATCACAGTACCTCCGAAGAGAACATTTAAGGTCTCCACCTTTTGGCGGCTCGAAAAACCCAGCCATAGTCCTTTAGAATTGAACAGACTGTTTTTCTTGAGGGAATCGGTTTTTCTTAATACCGATGCTCAAATGTCGCTTTCCCTATAAAAAGCTTCAAGAATTTTTGAAACCACCCCTACCTTCGATTTGATTATTTTGAAATATTTCTCCTTTTTTTTCGCTCAGTGTAGCAGTTCTAAACCATAATCTTACGATTAGATTGCTTGTAATCCCAACGATATAATTATCATTCCATATAAATTTGCTAGGCTTATCGATCAAGAGCAGATTGTGGACGCCGATAGGGCTACTTTTGGCTGGACGCGTTACTATGAGCTAGCCGAGATCGAAGAATGGTTGGACAGCATTCTCGAGAAGTATCCCGCTGTAACCGAGGCATTCACCATTGGAAAGTCCTATGAAGGACGCACTATACGTGGCATCAAAATTTCCCATAAGGCGGGCAATCCTGGCATATTCATTGAATCCAATATACATGCACGCGAGTGGATAACCTCTGCCAGTGCTACCTGGTTCATCAATCAGCTGCTGTCTTCAGAGGAGACGCGGGTTCGTAACTTGGCCGATAACTACGATTGGTACATTGTGCCCGTTTTTAATGTGGATGGTTTTGAGTATTCGCATCGCTTGGTAAATACGTTTAATCCTTAAATTTTCAGTATTTATTTAGCATTTAATTTCGAACACTCCCAGGATCGCATGTGGCGCAAGACACGTCAGCCACATGCCACTTCCAGCTGTATAGGCGTTGATGGCAATCGCAATTTCGACTCATTCTGGATGGCGAATAATGGTGCTTCTTCAGAGCCTTGCAGTGAGACTTTTGCCGGCGATGAGCCCTGGTCTGAGCCGGAAACCAAAGCACTCTCCGATTATCTAAGCAGCATCAAAGACAAATTCAATGTCTACATCTCATTCCATTCATATGGACAGTGGTTGCTTTCGCCGTATGGACATAACTCTACGGAGTTTCCGGATAACTATGCAGATCTGCAGGAGATTGGCGAAGCTTTTACCAGCGCTATAAAGGAGCTCTCCTACGGCACTAATTATGTGCACGGTTCCACTGCCTCGGTTCTTTGTATGTTATGCCTAGGCAAAATCCTAAGAGCTCTGCTAAAGTTTAACTTGCTTTGTTTACAGATGTGGCTTCTGGTTCATCAGTTGATTGGGTTTTCAATGAGCTGGACAAGCAGGTGGGCTTTACCATTGAATACCGCGACTTGGGACGTTTTGGCTTTATATTGCCGCCAGTGCAGATCTTACCCAACTGTGAGGAGCTCATGGCTGGTATGGTTGCTTTGATAACCAAAACCAAGGAGTTGGGTTATTTGTAAAGCAAAGGGTCAGTCAGTTAACATATAGAAATAAACTTTATAAAATTACTTTGAAATTAAAATATTTCGTTTTTTATTAAAAAATTTCCCCGAAATACTTAAACGGTACTTACATTTAAAAAAATTTGTATTTAAAAATAATTCTGAAATTAGAAAGTTGACAAAACAATGAGAATTTTTGAATTTTTTCTTTCAATTTTTGAGCGAAATCCGTCCAGCCCAGAAATCGACTTGAAATAGAAAGGGAAATTATGGTAATGCTTATAATTTTTGGAAATTCGGGTGAAATCGCATTATTTTTTTTTTTTTTAGTCCAAGATCGAATAATTTTCCAGGCAGTTCTAAGAAATGAAAAACATTTATAAAAATTTTGTGCGTTGAAAAATAAAATATCGTCTTAAATTAAAAATGGGAAATTCAAGGGAAGGAAATTATTTAACCCATAGTGCCAACATGGCGTTACTACGAAGTGAAAAATATTTTTTTCATCGTAGTTATTTATTTTAATACGATTGTGTCTTGTTTCTATTATTCCTTAACATATTTCATATAGGAAGTAAGCAGATCGTCCATCTTATAGCCCTGGCTAGTGCTGCATAGCAATTTGGAAGCGCCAATCATGTTGCCAAAGCGTATGTGAAAGTGGTTCTTGCCCGAACTCCACATGCCCAAGTCATGATACTCAAAGGAACGCAGCAAGAGCTTGGTCTCTGCATGCAATATATGAAAGCCGCTGGAGTTGATGGCAATCAGCACGTTCTCCGGCATGGACTCATCATTTAATTGTTTAACCGCAAAGAATGTGGAACCAAAGCAACTTTGTTCGGATAGTTTCAGCAGGAACAGCTGCTTGGCCTCCACATCATTCACATTTTCATAGTTCACGGCACGCAAGCCATGTAGTATCTGGTGCCGCCATTCGTGTAACTTCTGCTGTGGCACCAGTTCCTCGGGAACCAATGTGCTTAGTAGCTCATTAAGGCGTTGGAAGGCAGCTAGATTGTTACCATAGTCGGCTATATATATTAAGACAGCCAGCTGTGCGGCCAGCTCGCAATCAATGGCATAGTAGCCCTTAAGATACTTATGCAACTCCTGCGGATAGTTGAATATAATATCCGCATTTACATCATTTCCGGGTTGAATCTTTAGCCATAATTTACGCATAAAGTGCAGCTGGTAGGGCACATCGCTGTTGGATCTAAAAGATCGCTGTTGACGCAGCCACTGCATAAGCTCAATGATGAAATCAAAGACAAATGTGGACTCGGGCATGGCATAGACTTTTTCGCCCACTTTCAAAAACAAACTAAAACCCAAGTGGGACTTTAAGTCCAAACGTTCCGCAATTTGATCTATAAGATGCGCACCACGCGTATTTGATTCGATTTCAAATGCCTCCACAGTATCATCGGGAAAATATATCTGAAAGGAGCTTGATATAAATTTATTGAAACCATGTGATCGAGCATGCACCCACCTTGTGATATATGTGCATGCATCTTTGTTGTATGCCCTCCACTTCGATGAGATGGGGAGCGTGTTGACGTTTGCCATTAACCAGCGTACGTTTAAGACGCTTTAGACAAGCTTCCGTCAGGACATGATTGCTCATGCGCAGGAACAAGATGAGTTCGCGCATTATTAGTACACTGGGAGCCATGAGTCCTGTGGCCAGATACAGCAAATCCCAGCCACGTTCTTCACTTTCTGCAACTTGATTATTGCTTAATTGTTTCATCAACTGACAATACAATTCATCGCAGAGTAATTCATGCTGCAGAGCAGGCTGGAAGATAAGATCCGTATTGACTGGCATATTACTGCGTGGTATGTCGCCCATGTACTAAAAAAAAGGGGGAATTATAAAGATTACTCAGAATCAGTCGAAAGCTGCTACTCAGTTACCTTAAGTATATGATGGTATATAACAAGTGCTTGTTGAGAAAGATCCGGGCTACTGCGCAAGGACTTGAGTAGCGGCGCTTTGAGCTGCTCCGTCGCATGCTTCCAAAGTGGCGTCTTTTCATGGCTGTGGTGAGTGATAACCAAAGTTTGGATTGGATTAGATTAATACTCTAAGGACCTTAGACTTACTCAAAGGGTGTCCTGAATTGCGACTCCGCTAGACGCACTAGACTGTGTTCATGCTTAGGTGTCTGAACGTCTTTCACTGCCGCCGGCACTGCTTGACTGCTTGGAGTGCGCTCTTTAAACACTTCCAGCAATTTTTGACTGGGTCTGGTGAGCGTGGCTAGCACCTGCACATTGTCAGAAGCAAACTCTCCGTTCTGTCCATTCGCATAACCCCTAAACCAACGTTGCGTCTTTTGTTGCACCAGTGCACCCGTAAGGCCCTCCTCAAACTCCACCAGATCACCTTGCTCCAACTGCAGCTGACTGCTCGACTCGTCATGGGTCTGTGTGTTCGATCCCAAAACCACAGCATATTTCGAACGCTGCTTAAGATTTTCCAACAGAAAGTTAACAAGTTCCACCACATCCCGGGAGTCGTAGCATTTGAATACAAAATTCTCACGCTGCACCGTGTTTATAAGCAGCTCATCAATGACACTTCTTTCACTGCTTTGGTATTCCAGCAACAGCAGCTCGGCATAGCTACAAGAAGCAAGCACCTGTTCCATATCATCTATGAAGTACAGTCCTCTGGCATTGACTGCTAGCACAAGATTATCGCTTTGCAGTTTGGGACCAGATATGCGTACGACCTCAAATAGCCTTGAGAAATGCATGAACCAGGTTAAATGTGCAAACAAGCAAATGTCTTCCTTGGCACGTTGTTGTGCATCCGGCTGCCGCACATACGAGCTGTGCTCATAAGTCTGCGCAATTAACTTGGTCCAGTTCTGTACAGCACGCTCTCCAGGCGCCAACAGATCCTGCGGCAAATGCTCAAGCACAAATGCTGTCAGCTGAGCTAGCTCCAAGTTGCAACCGCGCTCTATATAAAAAGCCAGAGCACACAACATGGCAATGTCCTTTTCGGAGCGACAACGATATTCACCGCACTTAAAACCACGCATCACCTGTCTGTATATCAAGTCCGTGGCCAGTGCATCATCCGAAGGATCATACCAAGGTGTAAACATTTCCTTGCGCAAGTATAGTTTCCAAGGTGCATCAATCTCACGTTCACCGCGTTCCTTGGCAAATTGATCACAGCTAGAGATGGCATCTAGCACATGCTCCTTACCAGCGCCCAGCGACATGACCTTATCATGCAGCGTGATGAACAGACCAAAGCCAAAGATGTCCGTTAAGCCCATATGCTTTGCTAGCTGTTCTACGGCTTCACTTGCAATGCTGGCGGAATCCACCTGCAGCTTACGGATTTCACCGTCCATGAAATGTATATCCAGTTTGATGGGTATACGACTGCGTATGGCCTGCAGCTCCAGCAGCGAAGGCGGCTGTGAACGGGCGCCGTTGGTAATCGTGCGCTCCAAACGTAGAAGCACATGCACGGCCAAAAGTTGAGGACCGCGTTTGATGAAGCAGCGTAAATGATTCTCAAAGGTGGTGCTGGGTGGGAAACAGCCTACGCAGAGGGAGAGCAGGAGCCAGCCTCTGGAGAGCGAGGAGCGACTCGGATTGTTGGTTAACTGCTTGCAAATCTGTGCCAGAATTTCATCTCTGTAAATGGTAAACAGATGATTTAAGGAAGTTTGAGCTGGTTCACGTTAATCAGAAATCCTACTGATGCCGCAGTAGAGAAAGCTAACATAATATGATACTATATATACGGGAGGTTTAGGTTGTTTTGCGCTCAGTAAGGAGTTTAACAGTAAGAGCAACCTTTCGTTATACAAAAATAACCTTGTACAGATCCCTTATCATACCTGAAGCATTGACATTGTCAACATTCGATAAAGCAACGTTAGGGGCTTTCAAGAGAAAAATCCTTCGATGAATCTTCGGATCGTCAAATTGGGATGGTGATTTCCTTACTCGAATGAGCCTCGAGCTGTATGGGCTTTACGGTGAGACAGACGCATACGATTACAACGAGTGGCTTGGGCACGTCATCCGCATGGATGAGAATACTCCAGCTAAAAAGGTGTTCGAGCGAAAGTCATTCGAAGGACGTCGACTTCTGCGATGGGAAGACCACGCAATGGAGGATCTTCGTAGCCTTGGGCGCCGGCAGGCACAAGATAGGAACCGCTGGCGAGGGATAATTTCCGCGGCCAAGACCGACAACCGGTTGTAATGCCCAAATATATAGATACATAGATAGATATCTGGTAGGTAAAGGAATCCAAGTCTAGCAAGTTACAAAGATGGGAAACTATGTTGGATGGGGTACAAAAACAATCTAAGATCCCTAAGAATCCCCATTCTGAATCTACATTCGCCAAGCTTTAAACGAACTTATTCCCAGCTAGACTTTTGTGGGAGTGTTGTGGACCAGTGGGACCATTTCGATTGTGTAAGTAAATTACCAGTTTCTATGCAAGAGAACCCATACTTCTTAATTGTGATCATCATGGCAGGATCAGCCCACTTTAATATTTCAGTTAAGGATGTGATGAAAAAAAGACTTTCATAAAAATGAAAAGAAAAGAAAGTGGGTCAACCTGACGACGACATTGCCAATCCTCTATCAAAGTCAAACATACATATAATGTATAAAACTATCAAGCAGTTTCGACTCCATTCTTACCGCAAGCTGGGTCTCAAAATGCCATGTCCAATGATAAAGTGTAGCTTATCCAAGTTACTATTGCTCGAACTGAGCACCTGCTGATAGAACTCCGTTTCATCCTTATTTCTGTCACACATCTCACGCAGTATGCCGGGAATCTTGGACTTACGCTTAAGTGTTTTGCGCATATAGCGACGAGGTTTGGAAGCATTTATATCATCACTGAGTATGTCATTCTGGGAAAGCAGTCGGCTCAAGTTCCGCATCAAACCAGGATTGTTGAAAGCATCTTGAGTGGGACTTGTTACCAACTCGGGCATATCGCCCATAAAACGTAGTATCATAAGCCAAATAGCCTGTTAAGATTAGACAAATAATAAGCCTAGAATTCTTGTGCCCTGAGAGTTCTTACCTGTGAAGCAACATCTTCGATGGGTAGCTCATGTTTAAGCAGTGGTTTCTTCAAGGGTTTTTTGCAATGTTCCGCTGTGGCTTCTGCATAGAAATAGGTTGAAGCATATTTTGCGAAACTAAAGTCCGAAGTGTCCAACTCGTTCGATGCTCTCTTGGGCAAGCGTATGGTACCACCGGAAGCCAGGCTTTTTTGTAGTATCTGCAAAAAATAGTAATTGCAGAAATTTTTGTAAAAATTATTCTTTGGCGATGCTAGGCGGTTTCTACTGGGCACTTAAACTGCTCTCTTATACTTCTGCCATGGCAATCACTCATTCATGCAGCCCATAGCTCTGAATTTTGACAAGAATAATCTGGGTGCTCCTTATCAAGACATTGGTAGTAAGCTTTTAAAATATTTTATATTGAATACCAAAGGTATGCCGACCGTGTCGATAAGAAGTTGGCGATTATTTACGATCGCATTTTATTTCATTTATCATTTAGGAAACTTTTAACTGCCACCCGTTGATAACTAATATTGACCAATGTTTAGTTCGGCAGGTTGCCTAACTTGTCCAAACAAATGAACAAATCAGTCGTAAACTTGGACTGAAGACGTATGGAACTGAATACTGTGGAACAAACGGTCAACTATATTTTGGTATTTTTTAAATTTTTTCAAAATAAACTTGGAAATCTTGGGTGTTTGGTTTTACTGACTTTGGTCTTAGTGAGATGCATCATTTCTAACAAATACGTGAATACTGTGTATGGGTTTCTGTTGTTACCTAAACTTATATATCAAATAGATAGTTTTATGTAGTTATATCTGGTTGTATGTTATATGTTATTTTTAAGAGTATTATAAGTTATTTTAAAGAGTATTTATAATTTGTATGAGAGGTAAGTAAATTATTATAATACGGAGTTTACTGCAGATTGATAAATCATATTTTAAAGAGAGCTGATTCAATTTTATTGAACTTATCGCTTTATGAAGCATATTTTTCAGACAAATCCACGAAATATTTTATTTTAAAATGTGATGGCGCATTGCTGCTGGGGTAACTCTACTTTAAAGATACACATATATTATGAATTCGTCTTGGATATTTGATGTTTCTTTAGCTAAGACTTGCACGTAAACGAATTTTTGGAGAACTCCTAGATCTGTTTTTTTTAAAAATTGATTTTTAAGAAATATGTCAGAAAAAAATATCCCATTAAAAAATATGTCAATCTGAAGTTGTCTGAAACTTCAGAAGAAATTTTTATACAGCAGCTTTCTAAAAGATGTCTCGTTTAGCCTAATGTTAGCTAGAAATCGTTTGTTCAGAAATATCCCAGAAAACAAACCCATTAATCAAGATACTATAGGAATCTTTAAGTAATTAATCGATAGGCGATTTGTATATGCGTAAAAGTGACATCATATCGTAAAAATTAATATCGTAAAAAATGCACCCAACGGGTTAAACTCGGACTAATTCATAGCTTTTTTATATTTTAATAAATAGAAATAAGATACATTTTGGAAAAGCACATAATTGTATGAAATAATACGCATTAAGAGCAATCGTTCAATCTCAGCAGAATCCACCGAATATCCAGATAATAGTTAACATATTTTAGTTTTATGGATAAAAGATTTTTAAGAAAAAATTTAAAAAATTACAATATTGCAACTAAAATTTCGAACTAAGAAGGGTGTTATCGATACATGTAAAAAAAAAAAATTACATTGATTTTTGACATACTCTTCAAAGGTAAGATGAAAATGAACATTTAAAGGAAATAATCGATAAACAATCTTTATCTGACCCATTTCACAAAAGCGACATTATATTGTAAAAATTAATATAATAAAAATGAATACCGTAAAATTGAATATCGTAAAATTGAATATCGTAAAATTGAATATCGTAAAAATTAATATCGTAAAAATTAATATCGTAAAAATTAATATCGTTAAAGTTGATATCGTAAAAATTAACATCGTAAAAAAGTTTACTCAACGAGTTAGACTGTGGGGTAAATTTAAAGTTTTATTCAACTTTTACGAGCTTAACAAATTTAAGTTAATTTAATTACTTTTAAGAACTCCAGCTGTAATACGCTTATATACGGGAAGGTCATGTATATAAAGTCTCGTATTATGAAGTTATAGCTACGATTATATGATGTACTTCTCGTAGAAAGGAAGGCCCAAGTATTAAATACTTGATACAATATTTTAAAATGAAATAAATAAACAAATATGTAATAATATTTCTTCCCGAGAAAATAACCGAGCGCTTTAGGGGCTTAATCTCAGAATTAACTAAATTCAGACAAAAATTGTATCTAAACAAGATGTTCGTTACTGGAACATTTAAAAAGGTTGAGAGCTCGTCTCTTAAACTGTTGAACCCTTTTAGAAAAATATCTGCTCAAGAATGACAGTAATATTTGCATATAAGCTATTAATTAATTTTTTAGTTAATTTTCCATAATATCATCTACTATATCTTGCAACTACGCACTCTGCTCTTTCAAATTGCTCCAAAAAGCAAACAGCTCCATTTAGTCGACATGACGTTACGTGAAACTTGAACAGTAACCGGAAACCATGGACTTTGGGACAAAAAAAAAAAATGGCGTTCACAATCACAATTATCATTTAAGACCATAAACCAGTACCAGAACGCACAGAAAGCAGGCGAATATTGAAAGACGAATGCTTGAAACTATTTCTAATTTTTGTAGATATTTCTACAAATAAGTTTTTTATTTACAAAATACAATACAATAAATACAATACAAACTAACACATAGGCATTTAAGTACAAAGCTGTAGTAAAAACGATCACAAATCACAAAATATATACGTGTAAGTATGTATATGATTATGCATAATAGGTAAGTAAAGTACATACATATATAGGCATAGACATAAGTACTTTATATACAAACCGATTGCAGCAAAAATTAATTTAAATGGCTCCAAAAAAACTTTATCACTTAATCTTAACTTAATTTGTTTTTTCCCGTCAGCAAACGGAAATCGGATTGATATTTGTTTTGGTCTGATTATATAGGTAAGTATAAAGTTTTGGTCATACTAGCTAAAATATCCTCCCATAAAAATGGAATCTGTCAATCTTTCAATACCTTGAAATCGTTAAATAAAGTATCGTAAATTTCTATTATTTATAAGCTTTGGTCAGACTAGGCAAAATATTGGAAAATGTGAGCAATAATTCGGATAAAATTTAAAAAAGAATTTGGATTCCATTTACACCAGGGACCGTAATGGTTACAAGTTAATTTTATATTAAATTTGAATTATTAAAGTATATAATGTTAAAATATAAATTATTTTGAACACTTTTTGTATTTCTTTATAATTTTTAACTCAGATTGCAAAAATATAAAAATTTAACAATATATAATCTTTACTACAAGTAATTATTTTTTAAATAAAAAAGTATTTCTATTAAATATTTTTAATTTTCTCGCATTATTTAAAATTGTCAATTTAGAAATATTATGAAAAAAAAATTTTACTACACGTATTTATTTTGTATACTTTAAAAAATTAATTTAGTATTTTTAAAAATTTCTCCAAAATTTAGTATTTTTATAAATTTCTCCAAATGTTAGTATTTTTATAAATTTCTCCAAAATTTAGTATTTTTATAAATTTCTCCAAAATTTAGTATTTTTATAAATTTCTCCAAATTTAGTATTTTTATAAATATATCCAAAATTAAAAATTTTTATAATTTTCTCAAAATAATTTAAAAAATTAAGCATTAAAAATACTTTAGCTAAAAATACATATTTTTTTATACTTTTGGTATGTATATACATATATAAGAAAATTTAATTTTTATAATTATACATAAATACAGCAACTGCAAAAATTATATGCATTGGTAGTAAGTATTTTTATAAATAAAAAATAGTTGTAATTTTTATATTTTTCTGCAAAGAATTATAAAAATATTTATAGCATTCTCAAAATAATTATAAAAATTAAAAATAAATAATTTTTTTTTAATAAAATTAATTTTTATAGAATTAAAAATCACTATATATGTGCGGTAATTTACTTTAACACAAAATACATATTTATTGTATATTTTTCATATATGTATATATTGCAAAAATTATAAAAATTAGGAATTAACCATTTTTACTACAAATATTTACTTTTCAATTTTTTTAATTTTCTCCAAATAATTATAAAAATATTTATAACTTTCTCAAAATAATTATATAAATTAAAATTAATTAATACTATTAATTATATAAGTACATATGTGTTTGATAATTTACTTTTAACTCAAAATACAAATTAAAAATGATTTTAAACATTTTCTTTATTCCAATAATTTTTTTAAACATTAGCATTATACTTTTAACTAGTAACCATTATTTTCGGTCCCTGATTTTGTTCGCTAAATATTTGACTCAAAGTCCTTTTTGTACAAGAAACAAAAAACTGTACCTTTTGAATTTTTTAAGTCGTTAAGATTTTTAAATTTTATTTATTTTTTTGTTAAAATTATTGCACCAAATCAGCACCAAATTAAAAAAAATATGTATTTATGAAACATACTTAAAATACAACTTTTTTTTCAAATATCTTTTTGGAAAAAAAAAAAAATTAAAATCACTTTTTTTAATTTAAAATTTAATTTTTTTCCAACAGAATTTTAAAAAAAATTTCGGACAGTTTTTTGTACCTTATCCAGCTGTACCTTAATAGGCAAATATTTGACTCTTCTTGAGCCATAAAATTTATAGTGTGACCACATCTAAAACCTATTGTATATACTAAGCGAATATTTTGCCTAGTGTGACCACTTTTTTCAGGCACGGTCTCATATACCTAATGTATATACTAAATTAAAGAACAAAAGTTCCGGAACTTTCCTATATACATGACTATGACTTGGCGCACTTAATATCAGAATATTAAGATAAAAAATTGATAGAAATCTAATTTGTTCTATTTGTTTGATATAAAAAAAAAATTTGAAATCCTAAAGTCGTGTTTGATTGACAATTTTTCTGGGCGCTGCCTCATAATAGTTTACAGGTCTGGACAACAATTTCGTAGGTACATCTTTGCGCAAGCGCAGCTCCCGTTCGAACATCAGGGACTTTTCCTTGACATTCGGACCCACTGGCCCACTCACATCGGCTTCATCGTTGAGGAATCCAAATACATCGTCTACCATTTGCTTCGAGGACTCCACGTCTATGTAGCCGTTGGTATCTAAGGCATAACCATTAACTGCGCTGCTAGCTGGACGCATGGCTACAGGTGCTGCAGGTATGACCGCTGGAGCTGGCGGTGGCAAGGACATGCGTGCCTGCAGCGTGGGCACCATAGGCGCCTGTTTAGGATCAGCTTGTTTGAAAGACTTTGTACGTTTCGGTTGATTTACTGCAGCCATGGCCTGTGCATTACGCTCCGCTGCCTCGCGCAGCTGCTGCTGCTCCTTTACCAGCTGCTCCTTTTGCCGCTGCACGTCCAGAAGACGTTGTGCCTCTTCCTTTTGTCGCTGCACGGTCAGCTGTTCCAATTCACGCTGCTGCTTTAGGCGCAACTGCTCCTGCTCCTGCTGCTGTAGCTTTTTGGCAGCCAGCTGCGCTTGGAACACTTTACGCACCAGATAACCCCGACTAAATGCCTGCAGCTTAATCACGCGCATGCGCACCATGGTAAATTTGTGCGTCAGTTGCTGTGCCGCAATGCAGGCGGCCAGTCTATGGAAGCCCTGACGCATGATCTGGTATCTACGACGTGCTAAACGTCCACGCCACTGCTTCTGCACGGCGACAATAGCCTGGCGATACTTTTGCAGATAGCGCCGGAAGAGCACACGTCGAAACCCGCGTTGTATGGTCACTATGCTCTGAAGCACCTTGCGTGAGCGTTCCAGCTCGAGGATGCAGTCATCTTGATCGCGCAGAAAGACTTTGGTGCGACCAAATTGTCTATCCGATGTGGCGGGCAGGCGGCTCTGACAGATTTGTTGTGTTACCAGGCGACAGTCACACTTGTCCAAAGGACCTACGCGTGGCACCAGCAGACGATAGCGCTCCACAAACTCTATATAAGTGTGGCGTATGGGATAACCAGCGCGACGTATGCGCGCCGTTTCCATCATGCCGGAATAGCGCAGCTGCCGCACGCAGAGCTCCTTGTCCAAGTTCTAAGGGATGGAAACGATTTAAAACAGCAAGATAAACCGAAAGAAGGTGCAACTCACATTGGGCTCCTTGTACTCATTTGGCTTAATGCAGCGTATAAAATAGGGATGCGCCATGGATAAGGTACGCATGAGCATGTCCAAGGAGTTACGAAATTTGGTCGACAAAGTGGGTTGTTTCCTGGTTGTGTCCATGGGCAGTTCGGCGGGAAAGATTTCCACGAGATATTTGTTCTTGGAACGTCTGACAATACTGCGCAGGTCAGTGCTAAATGAATCACGATTCTTCTCCAGAAATCCAAAGGTATCATAGTATACAATGCCGGCATAGTGACGTATGCCAAACAGAGACGTTTGTGTGGTCTTGCCTTTGACATATATGGAGCGATTGCCGTGCTGGACATGCAGCTTCTCGAGCAGCGTGTGATCGGTGCCTAAAAAAAAGAAGGCATGGATTAGTTGAAAGATAAATGGCTTATGAAACAAATGAAGATTCAGCTATTTATCGATAAATGATATCGGCGAAGGCAAATAAATGCTTTAGTCCGATAGTTCTCTCTATTAAAAAAAATGTTTGTCACCGTGGTCATCGTCATCATTTATTTTTCTAATTAGGGGTGGCGAAGCAAGCAGCAAGCGGATGCCTTAGCGAAATTACGAACTTACCCTTAGGAAACTTGGATTCTTCATCGATGAGCGACATTATATTAATCGGTTTTACGCCAATAAGATCTAGTACTTCCTGATTATCTTGGAATTCAATGTGTTGCCAATTAATGTCCTCATTTTGGTATTCCGCCTGCTCCATCTGCAAATATTTAAAAGTATTAATAAGCTAACTCATAAGCCCTAAACCCAATCCGCAGCTACCTTGAAGATGTGTCTAACAAAGAACTGCTGCAGATTCTCGTTGGCATAGTTGATGCACAGCTGCTCAAAGCTATTATTATCAAAGTTCTCAAAACCGAATATGTCCAGCACGCCAATGGTATTCATCGGCTTGCCAGGATCCTTGTTTATAGTCTCATTGATGCGGCGCACGATGCGCACAAAGATGCCATCATAGAGGGACTTGACAAAAGCATCACGTCCCTCTAGGGCTGCCTCCTTGCCCAAACTGGTCACCACATGCTCCCCATGCACAAATATGGTGCGCTGCGTGAGTCCCAAGTTAAGCGATGATTTATTGATGCCCAGCAGCTTGGCCACTCTTTCCAAATTTTGTGCATCATCCACCTCGGCAGCTTCCAAATTGGCCACCTCTGTGGCCTTAAAGCGCATATTACCCAAGTGCAAAATGGCTGCCAGCAGGCTTAAGATGTGCCACACCTCATCCGGCGTAAAGGACAGCACCTTTAAGGCGGAACGTATATCCGCAAAGTCTTTGGCATCGTCCTTGCCCTCGAGCTTAACACAACCACCTTGGGATAAATACTGATATTTGCTGGGTGACTGCTCCAAGAGATCCAACTTTTGCAGCTCTGACTTGCTTAGACCCGCCAGCATGCAGTAAAAAATATGATAGTTACGCTCATCGCGACTTTGGCTTACAATGCGTGACTTTTCCAACAGATACTGTTCGATCTTGGCACCCTGTATGCTGCCCTGCTCCGTGAATCTTATATCAATGTACTTTCCAAAACGTGAGGAGTTATCATTGCGCACGGTCTTGGCATTGCCGAAGGCTTCCATTATGGGATTTGCCTCAATAATCTGTTGTTCGATCCAAGAGTGTTTGCCACTGATGGCGGCCAAATATTGTAGTATCAACTTGGTGCTCTCGGTTTTGCCTGCTCCAGACTCGCCACTGATGACCACACATTGGTTGGCCTTGTGCCGCTGCAGCTGCTGGAAGGCATTATCGCTGATGGCAAAGATGTGAGGTGGCAGTTCGTGTAGCTTCTTGTTGCGATACTGTTGAATCTCGCGATGTGTATAAATGGGCAGTATTTGGTAGGGATTTATGGCCACCAGCATGGAGCCCGTATAAGTCTGCAAGAGGAGCAGGAGCTCAAAATAAGTATATCACAGTGAGAAACAAACCAAACTTACATAAATCAGTTGCTTATTATAGCGCGTCTCCAGATTGCGCAGTATTGTGTATTCCTGCAGATCACCCAGTGTTATCATATCCTCCACATCGCCTTGTGACGTCAGGTGCATGGCTTTGATGACATCATCAGCTGACACCCAGAACTGTTTGTTCTGATCATTGCAGATCAAAGTTTGAGTCTTTTCGGTGCGTACAACGCGTGCTCCGAAGGGTACCGCGAATTCGCTAGAGTTCTTCTGTGGCTTAACCCAAACATATTCACCCTGCAATTAAAAACCCAAGTCAACATAGTTCCTGTATTGAGTATATCATATATTACACCTTATCGACTTGAAATTACACAAGTTTTGATAAGATACTGTTTACGGAAAATTGATTCTTTTATGACTTTTTGAACTTGGCACTGAAAAAATGATAATCACGTTTTTTATAGAATGACAAAAAAATGTTATCTTGAGTCAGGAAACCCTTTTAGATCAACGACTTAGCAATCAAAGACAATAATGCTTATAATAATAGCATATGACAAATCGATCGAACAGAGATAATACAATAAATAAACAAAAATATTGCTTACGAAGTTCAAAATATATTTCTTTGCCAAAGATTACGATATAGCCCGATTGGTCCTATGGGAGCTATATGATATAGTAAACCGATTTTGATCAAATTTGATACCGTGCAGATACCGTGTAGGTACTCTAAAAAACTTCCAATTGCTGAATTCGGTTACGATATCTTTATAAACATGCGTATTAAAACGAATTTTGTGCAAAATATGTTTTTTCGACCGATCGGCCCTACGGGGCTATATAATATACATAGTTTACCGATTTCGACCAAATTTGGTACAGTGCTTGGGAACTATAAAAAACTCCCGAATGCCAAATTTGGTTATGAAATTCAAAACAAACGAATTAATCATCTAAAACTTTTGAATTTTTTCGAGGTCCTCTGAAACACCCCTATGGGAGCTACATAATAGAACCCCGATAACAAAAAAAAGGAAAATCCTGTCTCCAGTAGGATAATATGGATCTTATCTGAAAGTTTGGTTGCTCTAGCTATTACCATCTCCGGGATCTAGGTGTTCATACAGAAGGACAGACGGACGGACAGACGGGCAGACGCACACACGGACATGGGTATATTGACTTCACTAGTCATCCTGATCATAATTTGGGTAACTTTGGGGGTTAACTACAGTGGGCCACATTGTCATATTTTTACCAAAATCTTGGCATTTCCAAAATAATTTTTCATACATGCTCTTGATTCTGGTAACTTTGAGCCGCCTCAGATCAACATATATTTTTTCACTTTGTTCTAAAAAAATTTGGGTTAAGGCCCCAAAAACTTTTTAAACCATCAATCCATACTTTCTAAAAGTTATAAAAAATATAAAGATCCATATAACAATTTTTAAAAGTTTTCGCTAAATTTTATATGTAAATTTTTGACATGTAACTTTTTGAATATTTAATTTTCTTTTTATCTGACAACCTATCATCAAATAGCGTTTTTACAACCTTTTTACTTATTTTTTTCCATCACAACACGAATTTCCAAAAATTATGAGGAATTTTATATATTCACAACTATAATTTAATTTTACGAATGATCCGCTTATAAGTTTTTAGACAACGTTTCAAAAAAAAAAATTCTCAAAAATAGCATTTGAAAGAGGAGAACGTTAACTATTAAAAACCCAATTTGAATTTAAAACCCAACTTGCACATTTGTTATATAATATTTTTACTCTCCGGCGCTCATCTTTGGTCAACCATTTTGTAATTATGAAATTCCAACCTCAGTTTCGTGATCAGCGACCCCGCATAAACTCATATTTCCATGCCCAACACATTTTATAATCATAAAAATGATTGTTTTTGCTTTTCGGTTGCCATCTTACATTCGCCATTTTGAAATTTTACTCATAATCAGCTACTTCAAAAGTATCTGAATAGCTCATAACAGGCATTGCAATTATCTTTTTCTAAGAATAAGATTAAAATAAAGATTAAATCGTGCAGTTACTTTGCTTTGACGGCCATTGTAGCTTCGCCATTTTAAAATATTAAATTTCACCATACGCCATAAAAAATGGCGAAAATATAAAGCCCAAAAACGTTTATTTATCTTTTCCTATCTAAGAGCTTAGAAAACCTCTCCTATAAATGGTGGTTCCTTACTTTACAAAATACGGCCAACAGCTGGGAACTTTAGAGGTATTACTGGTTACCTCTTCCAGCGATAAAAGATAGATTATAAGACCCAAGCCCTCAGCTGATCTGAAACCTATAACAAGTTTCATACCTGCTCCTTATATGTATGAGGACAACTGAGTGATTTGTACAGTGAAGGCCAAAATAGTAGTTTCTCTCTGTGATGATGTATTTTACAGTGAAGGTCATAAAAGTAGTTACTTTTTTCGTATTCCTGTTGTTAACAGACGAGGTCATAAAAGTTGATGCTCTTTGACAGGAGAGGTCTTTTACAGTAGCGGTCGTAATAGTAGCTACAGTAGATGCAAAACTAGTAGGCGTACTTTTCTTATTTCTATTATTGCATAGCGAATGAAGAGTGATTTTTACAGTGGAGACGATAATAGTTTGTAGTGGTACTTAATATTGTATAAAGACAAATGGTGTATTTTACAGTAAAGGTCATAATAGTTGTTACTATGCATGACGAAAACTGAGTGTTTTTAACAGAAGAGGTCATAAAAGTTGATGCTCTTTGACAGCAGAGGTCTTTTTTTATGTTATTAATAACTAAAAGTGATGGTACAATACAATAGAGGCCACAATAGTAGCCTTGCTTTTTTATTTCTATTATGACCTGACGACTGAGTGATTTTTAAGGCATACTTTTCTAGTAGTTACTATTTTTGCATAAAGACAAATGAGAATTTAAAGTTTTTCAAGTGATTTCTACAGTGGAGACGATAATAGTTTGTAGTAGTTCTTAATATTGTATAAAGACAAATTATGTATTTTACAGTAAAGGTTATAATAGTTGTTTTAGTTCTATTATTGCACAATGACAACTGAGTGTTTTTACAGAAGGCCAAAAAGGACTCTCAGCGTATCTTTAAAAAAAAAGAAATATGTATTTTACTCTTTGACAGCAGCGAGACTCTTACAATACAGCTCATAATTGTGGCTACTCTTTTCTTATTCTTTTTAGTGTATGTATAACAACAAGCGAGTTAATTTTACAGTAGAGGCCATAATAGTAGTTACTCTCTTCATTTTGCTAAAATTGCGTGAGTATAACTGACCAGCTTTTACAGTAGAAGTCACAATATAATCTATTTTTTTAATGTTGTGAAATAAGTCGATAAACTGAAAGGCAAAGTTCCACGCCCGATAATGTAAATAAAAACTTTAAAACAAAAGTATCTGGCACTGTTCTATTTATAATTTATGACTTAATCGATTTATAATAATTAAACCCAAAAAGTTGATAAGCAACAACTTTAGACAAACAGAATATAACGTCAGTGTTAATTTATAATAACTTGGCGCCTTTGTGATACGCATTTATTGTTTTATAACATCTACTTTATATCATTTACTTGGTACAAAAGACAGTACACTCATTTATTACAGGTACAGATAATACTGAACGGTTGTTTTATTATAACTCAGGAAAATTCACACCTACTTAAAAAGTTTAAACAAGGTTTCACTTTCATTCACATAATTTAAATAAATAAATAGCATTCGGTAGCTACAAGGTTGGGGCACTATCTTATCGCAGAAATTCCGATACAAGAAATGCTTATCACAAAAATTTTAAATATAAAATCCGTTCTATAATCAACACACAATGTTAATGCAGGCACAGCAACAACTTTGAAATGCCATAAACTTTGAACTTTTGTTAAATAAACTGTCATATGTGTGTAACTAAGATATTGCAGGAAGACGGCGAGGGTTTAGCTTTGTTCAAAAAAGAGCCCAGGAGTGGGCGCAATAGCTGTCTTTGGCTTGTGGGTGGATGGATGCTCTACATCAGGACCTAGCCCGCTAAAGGGGAGGTCGTTAGGTATCTAAAACCAACTACTTTCCACTCTTTCTACTCAACACTGAAGATACCAAGGTTTAATAATTTCTTTCGAATATATAAAGCGGGTAGTAGAAGACAACGGCGAACCTATAAAGTACATATACATTGTTTAACAGCATGATCCACCGAGTCCGTATGAACAAAAGCATTTCAGAGACTCATGAGCTAGAGAAACCAAATTTTACTAAGAGATTCGTATTATCAGTAGGCAGATCGAGTTTGATCGATCTTATCGATATCTTGTCCTGATCTCCGGTAGGAGAATTTCTCGCTTGACCCTTCACTATAACAGCCACCCGGCTAAGAGTTTATCGAAAAGATAAAGGTAATATACAATTAAAAAGGGGAAATATAGTCAAAAAAAAATTCGTTTTCCGGAGCACAGCTGAATAATATGAACAAATATTTTGAATATAAAAAGATTTTTTTTTTTTCCTCTTAGTACTCCTCCAGGGAGCTTAGGGCTTTCCACCGGACTCTGTTAGGCGAAGTTTGCTTTGCTGTGTCCCAGCTGATGTTGTGAAGGGACAATTCGTTGCCTTTGGTCTTCCCACTAGTCTGCTTCCTTGAGGGTTCCATTCCAGGGACATCCTGACAATGCTGCTTGGATGTTTCCTGAGAGCATGGCCAATCCAACGCCACTTGCGTGTTCTTATCTCGGTGCCGATAGGAACTTCACTTGTACAGTGCCATAGTTCTGCGTTTGATATCCGATTGGGCCAGAAAATCCCGCATATAATCCTTAGGCACTTGTTGACAAATGACTGCAGTTTCGACATCATTCTTGGCGGGGTCAGCCACGTCTCGCTGCCGTACAATAGGTTGGATTTGACTCACGCATTGAAGATACGCAGCTTTGTTCTTCTGCTTATTTGCTGGTTTCTCCATATGCGGAACAAGCGTCCAAATGCTGATCGCGCTTTGTTGAGACGATTCTCTATATCCTCATCCACCCCAACACTGGTGGATATTGTGGTACCAAGGTATGAGAAGCTATCGACTAAGTCGATAGTGTTCCCGCAGATGGTTATGCTGCCTTGGCTGGTGTGATTGAGGCGCACCGCTTTGGTTTTGAATGCGTTTATAGAGAGCCCAACTTTGCTGGCAAGGATCTCGAGGTCATTCGCTTTGGCTTGGATATCACTAAGTTTATGAGAGATGAGGCATATGTCATCCGCGTAGTCCAGGTCTTCCAAGTGACGAGTGAGACTCCACGTAATCCAATCCCACGCCTAGACCTGCATACATCTTTCATAACCTCGTCAACTACTATATTGAATAGTAGTGGTGCTAGGGGGCATCCTTGCCTAACACCAGTGTTTGTTTGTTAAAGTGCACTTATTTTCCCAGTGTGTAGTACCGCCAAGTCAGCATCATCATACATCGCTTTTATTATTGATACGATGTTGACTGGCACTCCTTTCCTCGCTAATGCCCGCCATATCGCCGCTCTGTCTACTGAATCGAAGGCTTTCTTGAAGTCAATGAACAGGAGGTACAGCGGTGAGCGCCATATAAAAATATAATTGTTTTCAAAATGTATATTATGCTCGGGAACTGAAAAAGTTATACAAGAAGTTGAAACATGCAGCAATCGATGTAGGTCTCTAGATAAACACCGGAAAAACAAAATACATGGAGTTTGTAAGGAATACAAGAAACAATGAATATATTGAAAAAGATAATGATCGTATCGAAAAAGTGGACAAATTCAAGTATCTGAGCGTCTACATTAGCAGCGATACCGATGAATCTGTGGCTGAAAAGGATAAGTGCCGCAAATAAAGCCTTCTATGCACACATTAATCTATTCAGATATCGTCTGCTATCAAGAAAGCAAAAGTTATCCTTGATAAGGTCGAAACTCACCTTTGATTGCGAGGTGTGGACATTAAAGTCGACAGACATCTCTCAGCTCTTAATTTTTGAAAGAAAAATCCTAAGTAAAGTTTATGGACCTGTCAGACTAGAAGATGGATCGTACCGAATAAGATATAATCATGAACTTGAGGTCTTATGCTCCTCCTAGGGGCGAGTACTCTTAAACGCAAAACTAAGCTTTACAATAGTCTAGGAATACAAATATATGAACTTGAAGCAATGGTACAACAACAAAATGTGATTCGATTTATAAAAAGTCAACGTATAAGATGGCTAGGCCACCTTAGTAGAATGCCTAAAAACAAAGCGATCAGCAAAGCATTTCACAGACAGCCGATTGGAAGAAGAAGACGTGGATGCCCAAAGAAAAGGTGGCTAGATGTAGTGGAAAATGAGCTTCGTTCTCTTGGTATCTTGAACTGGAGGAATGCAGCGATCGATCGAAGAACATGGAGAGGAATAGTTGCGGAAGCTATGGTCTGTAGAAGACTTTAACACGGGACTTTGTTCTGAAATTACGTATACGCAATAATGCTACATTGTTGTAAAAGTCGGCAAGACCAGATGGCTCAAAAATTGTGTAAAATAATTTGCGCTCTTTTCAGCTCTGTAACAGAATTTCAAAGTTTGCAGAGAGAAAAGTGTGATGTACATTTATAGTCAGGTAAAAATCTTAATCTCTTGCACTATGAAATCACTTTATAGATTATCGATTTGGTTAAGTCGAGCGCGCAAATCCAAATTGAACTATTGTTATAAAACTTGAAGTGTTTTATTTCAAACGAAAGGTATGTATACTATATGCAGATATCATAAATCAAAACCCTCACGCGAAACGACCTTGCGTAAAATATCTGAAAAATTTGCAAAATTTATCAATGTACCGATAAGATTTGACAACTCTGGCGGGCTACTGTAATATGTAAGACATCATAGTAAGGTGTGTGGAATAAATTCCACGGGACGTACGACATACTTAAACAAACAAAACAAAGAAGTCATTTCCTGTCTGCGATCTGCAAATGGCTAATTGTTATATACAACCAGAACATGCGTTAGGTGATTATTTGTTGTTATTTGTTCTTAGCTGTTTTTTTTGTTCTTTTTTTTTTAATCTGAAATCAATGTGTCTAGTAACCGCAGTATGAAAGCATTGCGTTTAGTATGAGATCATTTTGACTGACTTTGTCTTAGTCATAATTTTTGCTTAAATTTATATTTAATTGTGTACTAATATCTTATTGTGATTTGCTCATAAATATGCAACTAGAGATAGCACAAAATTAAAGCTTAAACAATAAAATTTCTTAGATAGGCAGGCATACAAAAAATATGATATCTATGTCTTTGCTTTATGTCGTAAAAGGTTTTTGAGTTACTGTAGCTGTAACTATTACAGATAAGATGCAATTTTAAATTAAAATTTGTCATTTTGATTTACATGGCACACACAACATGAATAGCTTGAAATTCTTATTGAACAGCGCAGCGCAACTGATAATGAAAAAAAATGAAACAGCATATATAACGCAGCTGCAAATTCTTATCAAAAAAAAAGTAATTTTCTGATAACCCAAACATAGATACAAGATACATCTATAAATATATTACTATAAACTGAGTGTGCCACTGCCACTTACAAGCTCTCGCAACAGTTCGCACATCTTTTAGTAGTAGCTCTTAAAAATTTCAATTAGTTCACAAAAACACGACATATATATGTATATGTATATTCACACGCGCCAGTTTATTTAACTTTTGGTATTTTTAATTGACAAATATTTATTTGACAACTAGTTGAAATTGTTTTCACAATTGTTTTCACTTTTCAACCGTCGGTTTCCATAAAGCACCCGCCGCGATCGTTAGTTCTTCTTTGCACAAAGTCTCGTTCTCTTGTGAGTCTACAGAGCGTATGCGCAATATGCCAGCACCACTGTCAGTTGAATTTTTCTTATCGCTTTTACTTTGCTGATAATGATATTATTGAATACTTTGACTTTGTCAAACACTTTGTTGAGCTAGCCGCCCACCCGCCCAAGCGTATGACAAACCTGCTCAGGTGTGCGTCTCCGAACTATAGAGTGCCAACACTTGAAGACAGCATTGACCAAGAACTTGACGTACATGTGTCTAAGTTGTCTAGTCTAATCCGAACTCGTCATTCCAATGCTGCACATATGTAAATACAAAACATACGTCATGCTTAACGACCAAAACCTGTCTCACAAAGCTGTTAAATGACTTTATATACACTGCGCGAAATTTTCTAGAGTTATTTTTTTTTTCATAAAATTGGGAAGAATGTGTAAACAAATAAAAGATTTTCGAATTGATGCCGCTTAAAGCTGTAACTGTCAATTTTCAGATAGTTTCTATGAGAGCTATGTAATATATTGGTTCGCTCTTGTCGATCTTGTCTTTTCATGTTCTTATAACAATAATAGAAAGAGTCTGTTACAATTTAAACTTGGTATGTATTTCTATATTTTAGCACCAGTTTTGTGTGGTATGTTCATTTTCTAAAGTTTACACTAAAAACGCTTATAATTCACAACCAGTTTAAGTTAACATCAGCTCATAATACTAAGGTTTTTCGGTTCGAAACTCGTTATTTATGCTTTCGTTTTATTATTTCAATATTTATCGATTTTCTTTTATAAAACTTGTTATTAGGGTTTTTCGTGTTATAAAGCGAATCTGCAAGGGAAATGGAGTAGACCGACTATAATGTACCCTACACTGTTAGTGCAGTAAAAAAGACCTCAGAGGTGCCTGACAGTGTAATAGTCTGAACCTTTCTTCACGAAAATTAGATTTCTGTGTTATCCTTTTAAGAATTTTCCAATTGGTTTTTTTGT
>JAECWU010000137.1:97500-139569 GCA_018150985.1 Chymomyza costata | reverse complement strand
ACAAGGAGAATAGGACTACAGTAAGTAAGTAAGACCTTTTCATAACATCAATCAACACTCACTTGTTTTAAAGATTTAAAAAAAAAAATTTTTTTAATTTAATAAAATAACACAAATAAAAAAAAAATTATAAATTTTTTTTCTGAATTGTTTCAACTGATATATTTATTTTTTTCAAAAATGTTTCAACAATATTTTCACATTTTTTAAATAAAGCCTTGAATTAGTTAAGCTTTAAAACTTAAATTTTGAGGAATTTTTTTTTTACAACGAGACTTTTTAAAGTCCGTTGGGGCCAGCTGGACCTTACCATAACGTTTTCCTAAAAAACAATCCATAACTTCTTTAAAATATTATTATTATACTTAAACTTAAATTTTTTTCTTTTCTTTTTAGAAAAAAGAAGTCTTCAACAAGCGCTCCATATTCATTCATGCGGTAAGTAGAAACATTGTTTACATGAAAAGTTGTTCTTTATAAGCCGCTGTCATTTTATTTAAATCCTTTGCTTAATGAAACCCTGAGAATTCTGATTCACAAATATCTTGAAGTTTTGTTGTAATTTGCTGGTATTTTTTTGTATCACCAAAGCGCTGCTAAATTATCCTTCAAATTAGTTAGTTCTATTTGGAAATGAAATTTTTCAATTTTTAAAATCCTTTTGCCGGCTGCCTGAAATTTTTAACACGTGTGCTAAATAGTATTGTTTGCAATGTCTGGTAATTTTCTGTTTGTACAATATTTGCGCACAAATTGCGTATAATAACACAGAATACCAAGAAAGACAAAAAAAAAAAAACAACACGAACCACAAGTAATAATCATAATAATCATAAAAACAGCGAAGCAGGCAGCACCAAAAATATAAAGCAGAAGAAGTAGCAACTGAATGAAAGATGAAAAGGCGCGCCCAAAGTTTGCTCTTCTTTGAAGCAGAGTAAGAGAGCATTGCGCCTTTGAGTTATGTTGATTGCATGAAGGACATGCGGCTACGCGGATCCGCCCAATACGCCCACAGACAGCGGAACGCAGCTGTTGCTGCTGCTGCTGCTGCTTCTTCTTTCGCTGTTACTATGGCTACAGATTCCTCACGCTGCTCCGCTCTTATCTTGCTTTTGCTGCTACTGCGACATGATTTAATTAAAGTCTACATGTGCTAAGTAGATTTTATTTTTCTTTTACTTTTTGGTTCATAAGGATCTGGGTCGTTGGTCCTGGTAGCGCTACGTGTATTACTTACTACTACGTACTACGTAGTGCGTTGGCGGTAATTGATTTAGGCATTTACTGCATTAAACGCTGGCAGCAAAACTCTTGGCCATAAATAATATAGCCAGCGTACCACGTTGCGTATGAATTATATTTGATTTAGCTAAAAGTTGCCCCTAGAGGGCGTCTAACACCAGCAGCGTCATCTTCTTCTTTATTATGTGTAATATAATGTACATACATTGCATTTAATTTACTCAATGTTGTTGTTACAGTTAGCTTCTTCATCTTCTCTTTTTATTTGTTTGTTGCTTTATGATGGCGCATATTACATTAAGTTTGCCTTTTTGTACTCTCTTCTACATTAATATAGAGACATTGACATGACTTTGCAGTTTTCTTTGTGCAGAAGAGATAAGCAAAGTTTTTTTATGCTTAACATTATAATATAATAAAAAATATCAAACTTGTGGTTAGACGCGTCTTAATTAGCAGTATGTGCTGCTTTGTGGTAAAATCTGAGTATGTGTATTTTTCTTAAATTTTCTGTATTCTATGTATAAATTATTTAAAACGAGTTTGGCCCATACTGATGGTATTAGAATCCTGTGTTCGTTATAAGTAATTTTTTTTCTTTAAGGCCCATACGCAGCATGCAAAAAATTTCGCACGAAATGTCAAAACTTCAAAAAAAAATATCTCACCATTTGGGATGCTGCGTATGGGTCTTTATCAAAAAATTTTCTAATTTCTACTTTCAATTTCATTCTATTTTATATTAAGCAAAAATATATTCTTCACTAAGCCGACCTTAACTAATTTCTATATTGAACATATTATTCATTTATAAAGCAACTCTAAAAATATTACTTTGAGAAACCGATATCACTAACTAATTAGTTTAAGTTATTACAAGTTGTTATTTAAAGCTATTGCTATTAAGAAGCTTCTCTCATTAAAAATATAAAAGAATATAGGTATATCATGAATGACTTTAGTAAATTATTGCCAAGTACATTAAATTTGTAATCCTAGCAGCCAGCAAGCTATTTATTTTAATTGGTACTTTGATTTCATTTCTAATAAGATTTATAAACATTTTTGTTGTTTATTTAAATAATAGGCAAACGTTACAGACGGCAACTAAGAAATAATCGTTTAAAAGATATTTCTCAGAAATTATAAATCAAATACTTGGAAACATGCAATATTGTATGTATTTTAGCCAAATGAAAGTCAAATATAAACAAACACTCCAAAGTGGAAAATCACTAGAGATGAGCACTTGAGAAACTATTCGAAAGCTGAAGAAGCATTTAAAATATATAAGAGTTATTCTTAATCAAAAGTCATACACATATTTATATGCATTGTCTACTATGGTTACATTATAACTTGATATGGAAAAAATTAAATATTCTAAAAAGAATTTTTTTTATTATTTGTGATTGCATTCATTGTAGTATACACGTCTTATTGCGATTATACTCGATATTCGTTCATATAATAATAATACTGCTTGAACTGCTTGGTGAGAGAAGCGGTATAAGCACGGCTTACTCCTACCAATACTGCTTGCTCATACCGGTACTGCTTGCACTGCTGTAAGCGCAGCTTACTCATACCAATACTGCTTGCACTGCTGTAAGCGCAGCTTACTCTATTCAATACTAGTGAAGACATAACGGAACTGTGTTTAGCGCATTGTAAGCATAAATGAGTAGCTTTGAATGTTGAGAGGGTGATAGGGATATAGTAGGCTACAGCGTACTCTCTCTTATGCATTGCGAATAATAGTTAGATAATCAAAATGCCGTTTGGGCTTAAAACTGTTGTTTTAGTTGGTTTGGGCGGGAATTCCAAGATTTGGCATCAGTTGGTGCCTAATTAAGGCGAATTTGCAGCCGATTCAGGACGCAGTCTAGTTTCGGCAGTCGCGCTGGGTGAGACAGTGAGTAAGTGCAGCAGTTAAGTCCCAAAAACTATTTGGGATTGGGAGTGCGGGTGGACATATAAGCAGTTTAAATCTCCATTTTGAAACTCCTAACTTATTTAATCTACAGCATCAAACGGACAAAGAGATAGGCATATCATTAATGATGCGAAGTATAGATGGGAGCAAACTGGAACCTGTCTTATTAGAAGGAAAACATGGCCGCAATGGAGCTTGAATAGAACCAAGCAACTTTTAAAACTTAAAAGACTTGACATAAGAGCTACGATAGGGGCTCTTACTGGACACTGTCTTATTGGTAGGCACGCCAAAAGATTGGGGTTGCCTTATTTCGACTACTGTAGAAGCTGTCGGCATGTAGAGGAAGAGGAAACAGTGGAGCATCTCCTGTGTGGATGCATGGCACTATGCAGGAGGAGACTGTACACACTGGGTTCCGAACAGTTACTGAATTCGCAGGAATCAAGATAAATAAGATTAATTCGTTCATCAAATCGACAGGTTGGTTTAGAGAGGATCCGGGAGAGTAAGGACTAGCTCATGTGGCATCACAACGGGTGTGTCGGAAGACAACCACTTTTACCTACCTACCTACCTAGGCAGATATGTCTACCATAATTTCACTTGTCCTTCTGATCACATTGTACTATAGGTAACTCTTTTTGCTGGTAACTCTCTCTGCTGTTATTCAAAAATACATTCATTTTTATTTCTAAGTAATTTGAAGATTCATTCGAATCTATTTGCAAATTTTCTTTTATTTGCCAATATTTTTATTTAAAAAAAAAATGGAAAATATTTATTTATTTAAAATTAAATGCAAATTGCTAGCTAAAAAAAAATTCTTATAAAAATTAGTAATCTATATATAGCGGGGAAAAAAGGTGACCTTTACGATTTTGATGATTTTTAAATATGTTATAATTCCGTTTATTTATCGAGTTATCGATAACTGAATATTGGATTTTTCATTCTTAAACTTTTTTTGACAAGCCGCACCTCTTATACGAATAAAGATATTAATAAAAATTTACATGGTTACTATTATCTAGTAGCTCTATAAAATATGTAAAAATCATCCAAATCGAAGAGGTCGAAAAAAAGTAGTCCACTTCACTTATTTTCACCGATAATACAATATTATGCACCAAAAAAATATATAAAAAAACTGATATAAGTGCATATTTGAAAACGTGGCATTCTGATGGGTACCTCGCTAACACCCGTCTAAGATAGCTGCAGCTAAAAAAGCTGGATTGGCGAAATCAAAATAAGGAAACTACAATTAATAAAAATAAATGTAAAATTTTTCACAAAAATTTATAATTATAGATCAATAAATATTTAATATATATTAAAAACACTTTATGGTTACACGATTTATTAGTCTAAGTTAATATTTATTAGTTTTATTATGCTTCATAGATTTTTATGAGCTTTAATTTGTCGGATATGGATCACCCCAAGTAGCAGTATTCAAAACATCAAAAAAGTTCACGAAAAAAATTATGAAAAATTGCATATAATCAGATTTTTTGACGATATATATATATATGTATATATATATATATATTTTAGATATATTAGAGTTTTTGTAGTAACGAAACTTACATATATACAATATATTTAAGTGATAGGAAAAAACGTTCACAGAATCTAAATCAAGTGATTAACATTAAACTACCAATCCGAAGTTCCAATATCGGATCAATGATGTTTTCTACCATTTTACTCTACCTACAAACATGTTATGGAACTTCTTATCAAACATTTTTCTTTAAGTCTACAGCGCTGACATGTTCCACGCAGTTTACTACAGCTTCGCTCTCTGGATATACGCAAGCTGCAATCGCATCACGCTGTCATCGCTAATGCCCGCAAACACTCTCACTAGTTTATGTATAAATGTATCTATGCATATGCTTTGAACTTACCTATAGGATTAATCTGCTGCTGCTGCTGTGATGTTGACGGCTGCAGCTGTTGTGCATCTGTGTCTATTGACTGTGTGTCTGTTGACTGTTCTATTGCAGTGTTGTCTACTGTTAAAATTGCCCCATTTACCAGTGTTGGCAATGTTGTTAGCAGCCAAAACCAAAGTAAGCTGTTAAACATAAGCTGCAACTTGCATCCAACAGATACAGCCATGTTGTTAGTGTTGTTGTTAGACGAGCAGTCGTCTTCTTGCTTAGTCAAATTTATTGGTTACTTGGTTTATATTATTTGCCTTTATTGTGGCTAAAGTCTTCTAACCGATACTTGATTAGAGGCATTTGATGCATTAGAATAAACGTGTTTTGTGTTTAGACACAATTATTTTACATTTGCGTTTATTTTCACATAGCTTCCAGCAACATATGCTACTTATGTGTATGCTCTACGATAGACATATTTATATGCATCTATGTAATTGTATAATTGCATAAGTGTTGAAGTTGACAGAGAGATGCTTGCTGCAAGTAAAGTAAAGAAAAATATTTAAATAAGAAATTAGTACAAAGTTGCTTTGCCATGTTGAAAATTTATCTTTGAAATTATTTGATGTGAATATATGAAGCATTCATTCGACACTTAATGAGTGTGCCTGAATGCATGCTACAATAATTTAAGATTAGTTATGGCACAATGCTAACAAAGCGTTACAGAAATGCCTTTCTTAATGAGTAAGATTATTAGTCAAACAAATGAAATTGTTAAAAATAAAACTGTGTGATATATGACACACACATTTTTTTACGCATATGTGCACAATATCTTAGGGAATACAGGAAGTGGAAAAATACAACAAAAAATTCTTAATGCAAATTAATGTTTATTGAAGCGCGAAAAAATTGATGTGCCGGAGTCTTTCTCAATATGTACTCTCATTAACTGAATAAACGCAATAATTTAATAAAACTAAAGTTCAAGAACCCAGAAAAAAAACATTTAATATGTGTATCTCTAATTGGTTATGTTGTGCAGTGAATTATTTTAGCGTGGGAGCTCGATTTATTAGGCTCAATTATTACAGCCATTCTCTATTGGACCTCCCAATAATCGCAAAAACAAGTAAAATTATGAATCGGTGGATTTTTCACTGAATCTTTTCACTACAGTTTTTTCATATAAGATCTTCCTGGTTATGTGATTTAAATAACAGAAATAAATTTGAATTTTTAGCAAAAAAATAAAATTTAATTGAAAAAATGTTAAAAAATGTTAATAAAAATTTAAAAAGAAGGGGATTAATATTGCTATTGATATCTTATTCGATTAATATTATATATGCCTCTTCCAATGACTTATGTCCGACCTTTGAAAATATTATTTTTTTTTTTTTTTAATAGTAGATCTGACAAAAGTTATCCTGTGGCTTCCGAAAAATTTGGTTTATTCGAAAATTTCAGTTGTGCTTATATATATATATGTATGATGCCCTTAAAAGAGCTCAACAAAGGCACCCCCAAGAAAATCGGGAATTATGAAACTACAAGCATATTTCGCAACTTTGATTTTGAGTGCTCTTTTGGTCAAATCCATCATCATAATAATTATTTACAAAAATTTCTGAAGATTTACAAAAAGCAAAATAAAAGATGGCGTACGTTAAAGTCGGGCGCGGACGACTTTGGGATACCCTGCAATAAAATATGTTGCTTAAGAACACCAAAAGAAATTTGCCAAATTAGGTTACGATACCTTCATAAACAACCAAAAACAGATGAATTTTGAACCAAAAATGTTTTTTTGACCGATTATTCTTATGGGAGCTATATGATATAGTGAACCGATTTTGATCAAATTTTCTACAGTGCTTGGGAACTCTAAAAAATTTCTTAATGCCAAATTTGGTTATGATATCTTCATAAACAAACGAATTATCCATATAAAACTTTTGGTTTTTTTCGAGGTCCTCTGAAAAACCCCTATGGGAGCTATATAATGTAATCCCGATAACAAAAAAATAAAATAAACTTGTCTCCTATGGATTAATAAGGGATCTAATCTGAAAGTTTGGTTGCTCTAGCTTTTACCATCTCTGAGATCTAGACGTTCATACGGACGGACGTACAGACGGACATGGGTATATCGACTTCTCTAGTCACTCTGATCATACTTTAGGTAACTTTGGGGGGTCTCCGACGTCTCCTTCTGTATGTTACATACATTTTCGGCTTGCACAAACACAACATACTCTTTGTACCATACGGTTCAGGGTATAAAAAGTAATCGAAAATATTTTAAAAAAATATCGAATGAAAACAGAATGTTACAGAGTTTCGAAATAATAATACTTTCAGCATAAATAAAGAAACACCTACAATCAAGTTACACACTATCTCCTTTAATCTTATACACTGTATTTGTAAGATAAATTAAGTTTTTAAGAAAAACTTTTTAAAAATTAATTCGTTTGGTAATGATAATTTCTTTAATAAATTTGGCAATCAGAAGGTTTTTTGAGTATCTAAGCTCTAATCCCAGTTGACTCGAAATTGGTTTATTTATTAATTTCTTTGTTGTGATGGTAAGGGTATTTCAAAATCGGTGCGCCCGTTATTATCGTTCGTCATTTCTTTAAGTACAAATTACAGGAAAACAAACGTTTTAAAAACCGGCTTATAGACGTCTCTCAACAAATGCTGTAAACTTCGGGAGTTGTGGTTCGAGTCTTTGAGCTAAAAAATAATTGGGACTAGTTCCAACAAGTTACAAGTCGTTCTTCGATCGAACAAATGAAATCAATCGTCCCAATGTTTAGTTTAAGTGATGTTATAACTCAATGATAGTGAGTAACCAAAAGCAATCTGCCAGAGTAAGAAGGATAGATCGGAATAAATGAATCAAAGCGCGTGCAAAATAAAATCCTTTAAATAGATTGCATCGAGGAGCATTTCAAAAAATAATGATAATGATCCATATTGAGGGTCTGCTAGAGTCTGGAGCGAATGAAAGGAAACCCTTAGTATAAATTCAATGCGAGATCACAATTAAACCAGAACTGTATTCTAGAAGAAGATGAGCAAGAGTGTATATAAGAACTTCAATGCCAGATTATAATTAAACCAGAACTGTATTCCTGAAAGAGGTGACCGAGTGTCGTATACAGGTTCTGCAAGAGTGTGGAGGCAAAAGAAAAATGGATCCACATAAAGTTTAGGAAGCGTATACAGAAGCAAATCCTTTTGGAGAGGTTCAATGCGATATTGAGCCCAGCACCGAAAAGTTTTCCAAAAAGGTATGATGGGGACCCATATAGGCTGTCACCCGTAGTCTGTAGATAAGAGAATAATGGATTCGAATTTGGTTCACCTGCAACATGCACTTTGGATAGATTCAATGCGAGATTGTTCTAAAACCCTAACAGTATATCAGAAAGAAGCAACCTTCTTCGGATCCCAGACCCCATCTGAATTACAATAAACAACCTCAGAATCTAACATCTTAAAAATATAAAATTTTACTAAAGCAACAAAATTAAATAATCGGCTCAGAAGGCCATATTGCGAGTCGAAGGCCCCAGTAGTTAGTGCTCGTTTAATTAGTATTAAGTTTAGTATTAAATACTAGATTCAATTTATTAAAATAAAATAAAAATAAAAAAAATATCGGAAAGGACCGCCCTATGCTTTTAGTTTATTAATAGATATAACTTTGTATAATCAAGGAAATAATAATAATAATATCGGAAAGGAATGATACGATGAATCTAGGATCTAGGAGACGTACTAGAGTATTGATTTAAGAGCATAGATCAGAATTAAGTACACGAAATGCAAACTGAAATAAATCCATTTATACAGGTTTCATCTTAGATTGAACAGTATTTAAGTAAGGGATGGTAGAGAGCCGTACCATACAGCTCGTACTTTAGTCCGAACAGTATTCAAAAACGAACGATCAAAAGCCCATATAGGGGACCTGATCAGGATCTAGAGGTAAGAAAATATTAGATAGGATTTTAGTCCAAAATCCTTTAGATAGATTTAAAGCGAAGCTGTACTTCAAGTATTTTGAGAAATTACGATCAAGAGCCCTACAGATAAGTTTCACTTTTAACTCATACGTATATGGTAGTTGATAACTGTATAAGAGTATTTCCTTTGGCACCTCTGTTATTTATTACTGCATATTATAACGGCATTACAATTACAGCTGCATGTTAATTTGATGTCATTTGCTTATTGTCTGTCTGTTTGGCAATAACAACAACAACAGCAACAAAAAAACAACAAAGAGTTGTTCGCGATTGCTTAACAAACAGCTCATTATGCAATTAAAACAACAACGTATAAAGACCTTTATATATAATTTACATATGAGACCCTGTGCATATATACATATGTATGTACATAAGTGTTTATAAGTGCATAAAAGTGTGTTTTTGCGCTTGTATGTGTGTGAGTGCATTATCTGATGGCTTGCGGTGAATTCAAAGCGCATTTGCAACATTTAAATGCTCTGATTATCTGCAAACTGACAATGCAGCTGAAGCTGTAACATACAGTGGGCGACAAAAGTATTTTGATAAGAAAAATATGCAAAATATAAAGCGAGAGCGTTTTATAGTTGCAAATTTTATACGAAAAAGGGCAAAAAATAAAATAATCCATTCAAAATCGCCCAATTGCTAGCAATTGAAATAAATAAACTAGCTCCTAGTGAAAAATAAGGCTAACTAAAACCAAAAATAAAGTTGAAAACTTAAATTTATTTTTAAAGTTGGGAACTTGTGTTTTATACATAAAACAATTGGGCTGTTCACTTTGGCGGGAATAAATGCCTTAAGGCAAGACTGCATTAGTAACGACTCGAGCAACCCTAACAAAGCACTGTGGGCCCAGATTTTCATATTTTGGCCAAACCCCTGTCATTTCCATAATAATTTTTTTAGAGTGATGAAATGTTACAAACGTGTTCCTAAATGATTGAAATATTTTTCTGGGAAGTTTAAGCCTACTCCGATTTTTTTGAGATATAGATAATCCAGACCAAAATTGGAGAACATTTAAAAAAAAAAAAACAATTTTTTTAAATTAATTAAAAAAAAAAAACGGTTAATTGGAGTTAGACCATATATCACACAGAGGTAGATATGAGCTCCTCATACATTGAAAAAATAGCTATACCCCAAATATTGAATGGCTTTTTGGCCTATAGCCCCAAACAGTTTCAGCTTTCCAAGCCAATTACAAAAAGACGACATCACCAATCCATCTGGTTTTTTGCTGTTATAATTTTTTTATGCATGCTTTTTTAATTTTGGATGATTTTGGATTTGGATTGATTTGCATCTTTGTTAGTATGCTATAAAATTTTCCAATTGTACATTTTTTGTACATTTTAGTACAACTTTTGAAAAAATCCGAATTGGAGGTAAAAAAACTAAGAAATTTGAGTTGCTAAGGCTTTTTTGACCTCGAATGCGGATTCAGCGACCCAAAAAATTCATCGCCGCACAACAGGTATGTAGACTTGCTGGAATTTTTTGGCCTCGGACTCGGAGTCAGCGCCTCTAAATCCGAATTCCAGGTAAAAAAAAAACTAAAAAATTTGACTTGCTAAGGCTTTTCTGAAATCGAATACGGACTCAGCGACCCAAAAATTGTCGGGACTCGGACTCGGAGTCAGCGCCTCTTATTAAAGAATATAGGTTGATTTACAATAAAAATATATATCTAAAAAAAAAAAAAACATTTTAATACACCTTTGAAAAAATGGTTATTGAAGCAGCTAAGAAATTCAAAAAATAGTAAAATTTCCTGGTGGATAATTTTTAAAATTCAACTTTTAGATACAAAATTCAATTTCCGAAAATCGGGAGGAATTACATTTTATTGTAAAACATGTGAAGAAATTTATAAAAATTTTTTCAATCAAATATCGAGTGGTAGTCGGTACCCTTAAAGCAAAGCAGCCATGTGATGCAAAAACCAAAAAAATCTTTTTAACTATTCAAATATATTTAAAACCGAATAGTTTTTAAGCTGTTTTATTTTTTTCTGAAGTTATACTTATAAATAATAAAGTGAATGAAGATTTCGTAGCTACATGTATCATGGTAAGTTCAGGTTGTTTTTTTTCTGAAAATGTTTGCGGAAGCTCATAAAATGCAAAATGTCAACTTTAATTGCAAATAGCTTTAAAATAGCTTAAATTGTCATTTTGTCCAAATTTTGATTTTCATCAGGAGGGCTTTTGGCCAAAATCTGGGCCCATTGTGCAATGAGGCAAAAAGGTAAAAATGCCCAACCGAAAAGTAACTAGCGCTCCTACTCTGATGCCCAATTAACAACGCGAGTAAAAACAAAAAGCTGTTTACAGACAGCTATTAAAAGCACTAAATAATACCAAGAACAATGTAGAAAATATAGTCAACCTTTTGGATATTAGCTCTTTTTACAACACTCTTCACGGCAAGAATGCCAGGCGTTTCAAAGTCAAAGGTCTGTGTCGGGTATAAACAACAATTTTTTTAGTGCAAATTATTATAGGACATTTTGCACATTTGCCATTGTGCATCTATGCCAGACAGCGTGAACACACCAATTTAATTGGTTTCAGAATATTAGAAAGCTCTGCCCAGCTGTTGTTTTGTTCGTCTATCCACGTGGAAAAAAAAGACGACCCATGACAAGTTTTGAAATTTTTGTAAATTTTCCAGCAAAGGGAGCAAGGAAAAAATAGCGTACGTTAAAGTCGGGCGCAGACGACTTTGGGATACCCTGAACCACCACATTGCAATTAAGTCCGACATATTGCTAAGACCTCCAAAAGATATTTTATTCGGCAAATTTGGCTACGATATTTTCATAAACAAACAGAAATCAGTCGAATTTTGCACCAAAAAATGTTTTTACCGATCGGTCCTATGTATGGGGACTATATGATATAGTCAACCGATTTTGATCAAATTTCGTACACTGATTGGGTACTCTAAAAAACTTCTTAATGCCAAATTTGGTTACAATGTATAATGTGTTGTAAACACAATGAATTTCGTAAAAAAAATGTTTTTTTGACCGATCGCTCCTATGGGAGCTATTTGATATAGTCAACCGCTTTTGATCAAATTTGGTACAGAGCTTGGGTACTCTAAAAAACTTCCGAGTGACAAACTTATCCATCTTAAACTTTTGTTTTTTTTGAGGTCCTCTGAAACAACCCTATGGGAGCTTCTCTTGTCACCCTGATCATACTTTAGGTAACTTTGGGGGGTCTCCGACGTCTCCTTCTGTATGTTACATACATTTTCGGCTTGCACAAACACAATATACCCTTTGTACCATACGGTACAGGGTATAAAAATAGGAGTCACGCCAAGTTCGAAAATTTAATGCGAAGGTAATCGTGTATGTGCACATTTATATACGAACACATGACGTTAGGTGTGACAGGGTTCCCGCGATATAAAGGGTCATCAATCTTGAGGTTTACTTGTAAAAAAATAACCAAATCGTGGCTAATACAATAAATATTGTTGCTTAAGTAATAATATATTTTTGTGTAATTTTATTTAAAAGATACAATAATAAAGCAATATTTCTATGAAAATTAAATGTAAACAATATATTGTAAATAAAAGCTGCAGAGCTGAGGCAATCATGTCGGCTGTTTTGTAACAAACAAAAATAATTTCGCACCAACACAAAATGTAACAATTTTTCGAAAATAAAAAGGGAAATGTCGACAAAAAATTCGTTTTCCGGAGCACGCAAAAACGAGTTAGAATAAAATTGTTCGCTTTGGTTTTTACGTTTTCCGAAGCAAGGATGATTATTATATGAAATGTTTTTTCATTTACTTTTCTTAGTTAGCTCAAAGACCATGACACAACATTTTGCCAAAATACTTTTGCAAGCCAGTGTATGTGTGCATGTATATGTGTCAGTGTATACGTTTGTTTTTGAATGGGTATGAGTGTGTTTGTGTGTGTGAACTGCATTTCCCGTCAAGTTGGTTATGCTCCATGTTGATGTTGTAAATTAATGCAGCAAGCATAAAATTTCATTGCTATTATTATTGTTTACGCAAAAATTAACATTTTAATTGGATTTTTGGCCATTTTTTGGGTTTATGGAGCAGAGACATGAGAGACTCAACTAGTGTGCCCAACACCATAACCTCCAACCACTCTCTCCCAGAATATTTGTTGATGCTTCAAGCTTACACTCGACAGGTTCGGACTATCTCTCTTACCCTCTCGCTCTCTGTATCTCTCTTTGCTCTATATAAACAGAAACAAAGCTTTTTAAATTTTATGTTGCATATTTATTTTGTAAAGCATGTGAAATATATGTACACTGACAAAAAAGAAGGCAGCATAAATGTGTGAGAAAAAAACCTTCAATCGAACTCGCCTTGTAGAGTACAAAATTTATTAAAATTTAATTAAATTGACTCAGCTGCAAAGCTGCAAATAAAATGAGAAGAAAATTCCTTAAAAAATGTATATCCACTAAAAGAACAGGGTCCCCAAGAATCCCTGAAAGTTACATTAACAAAGTATTTTTTCCAGCAGAAGTCGTTTTTGAGTCTTCGCTTACTGTGCTAAAATTAAACTCACACGTACTTAAGATTGCCTATAAAGAAGTTTTCGGGACTTATAAAAAAAATCTTAAAAAATCATAAACTTTAAACGTGTTTTGTACCAATTCGTAGTTCTATACGCAAGTCATTGAATCAATAAAGTAAAAATGCTTGATTTTTTCTCAGTGTATTTAAGTGCGTAAATATTAATGCAGTTGTTAGGCCCTGATTTTCAACATTACCAACAAAAATAAATTAAAATATGCACATTTTTGTTAAATAACGTAAGCATCAATATGTGAACAGCTTTAAAAAAAAAAAAAAGAATATGTATATAACAAAATAAATAAACGAAATAAACGAAAAAACAATTGAAATTTAATATGGTTTGGTTGAAATACATATATAATTATCTGCATATAAATTAAATATGAAAAATATTTCCAATCTCATTTGCTAACGATACTTTGAGAAAAATTTAATATTATAATGTTGACTTGCGTAATTGCAATGCCATCAATGGAGCTTTATTAATGCAATTTTTGATATAACTATTGAATTTCAAAAATTTTGCGTACAATTTATTTTCGTTTAAATTTAATTGAACAGAAAATTTTTAAATAAATGGAAAACTTTTAGCGCAAAAGTATAATTTCGGTTGATTTTTATCAATATATTTGTTCTGACAAACCAAAAACCGAGTAACTCTACTACGCTGGAACGGGGTTATTGACCTAATTGAACAAACTTCATCTTCTGAGGAACTATGCGTACCAGCTGCTTAAGTTTCGTGTCTCTAGCTTTAATAGTCTCCGTAATCTAGGTGTTCAGACGGACAGACAGACATGGCTCAATCGCTACCCAAGGTTATGATAAGCATTTTTGTATAAAGGATAAGGTATAAGGGTCTGCCACACCTCCTTCTGTCCGTTGCATGCTTTGCACAAATCTAGTATACCCCTGTCACCAACAGAGATGTTTCTACAGCACTTCTGCACTCTTCAAATGGGTGTTTAGTAGTGCTGGAGAAACATCTCTGTTGGCCAACATCGATATATAGAGATTTTAAACTTCGATCATCGATGTTTTCTCCAGCACTAGTACAAGGTTTAAAAACATAAATTAATGTTTCCCGGTATATCAGAAGAAACACGTCAAGACGAGAATCTTGGATCTACGCTTAAAACCATCCCTGAAAACATATTTTACAACTAGGAACTCAGTATGCCATTTACATTGGTCAAGCAAAAAGATTTGTTTATGTTGGATACCGAATTACTCTTATTTAAAATTGCAAACTAATAAACATGATTCTTCTTCTTCTTGTATCTTGTATCTATGCTCATAAACTCAAAACTATACTGCGATCCATTGTATGAATCAATAAAGACGAACTACCTACGACAGTAGTTGTTCAGGGATGAAGCTCCTCGAAACAAACAATCGCTGGATTGATCTGATCTTGTATCTTGTATCTATGCTCATAAACTCAAAACTATACTGCGATCCATTGTATGAATCAATAAAGAAGAACCACCTCCGACAGTAGTTGTTCAGGGATGAAGCTCCTCGAAACAAACAATCGCAGGATTGATCTGATCTTGTATCTTGTATCTATGCTCATAAACTCAAAACTATACTGCGATCCATTGTATGAATCAATAAAGAAGAACCACCTCCGACAGTAGTTGTTCAGGGATGAAGCTCCTCGAAACAAACAATCGCTGGATTTTTTCGATTCCGTACATTATATAAAATCTTTTTCTGAATTAAGGATCGCGAACCCCAGAAGACGTAGCAACACTTTTATAAATTAGAGACTTATTGAGCATCCAAAACGACGAATTGATGGACCTTAAGATCTGATTGGCATCCATGGAATGTTTCTGCGCCTTAAATCATTCGACAACTGAATTTCCAAAGGTGTGTCGAAAATGTGTTCCAACCAACGCAAAAGTCGATCTTTGTTCTCTACGCTCAAAGTTTAAAAGGTAAAACCTTTTTAGCGCAGATCATAATAATATTAAATCTTTACTAGATTTATTTTTGAATACTACGAAAAACCTTTGTTGACGGGAATTAGTCAGTACAACTACTTTATGACAAAATCTTGTTAGCCCAGACCGAGACGAGAGTTCTTTGCTCTAGTTCCTTTTGAAACCGATTCATTATCCAATGAATGCCAATGCCTCACACCAGTATGTCTACTTTATGGTCAGACCATTACCAGATCCACGGGGAGTTTTTGGGCTAGGCCCCCCACTCCCAATGTTGGAAAAATGGGTTAACAGTCTTTTAAGGAGCTCTGATACAGCTTCGAAGTGAAACCCCCCATGACCAAATCCTGTATCTGCATCTGTGCCAGACCATCAAAAAGTATTCTTATACATTCTTAATCCTTAATTCTTAATAGTCCAGAAAGCAATGAAGGCAACATAATACCAAAAAAATCAGTGCAACTCCTTAATGGCCCGACTCTCGAGATATGAAAAGCAGTTCCTTTTTAACCCGCACCGATACGAAACATATTTCCTAAGATGCTGTTCGTAGATCAATTCATAGTATAGAATATTATAAAGGTAGCTGCCGACCAATGCTTTGCTTGAGAGAAAAAGTCACCTTGACTACCATCTGGACCTTCATAGTCCCGACCAAGAGAGACACCTTTGCTGGGGTGCCTTTTGAAAGTCGATGCATAGTGCAGAAATCCACGCCCAACGTTTTGCTCGAGAGTAAATGTTTCTCCAACTACCTTCTGAACAAACTCTCGAAATATAAATCCAGAAAGTCACAAAGGCCAAAAAAGTTCCCCAATTACTTTATGGTCAGGCTCTCGAAATGTAAAAGGCAAAACCTTCTCCTGCTCCTTCTCCTTTTCCAGACAAGGCCCCCGATATATCTCAGAAGTAGCTGACTACCTTTCGACTTTACTAGACAAGAAAACGTCAATTCGACTACTTTGTGGTCAGGGCAGGTGCAAGCCCTAGGAAGGTTCAGTAAAAAGTCAGTCCGACTTCTTTATATCTACGAATTCAAATTGCAAAAGTCAAAGCCTTCTCCCGGAGCCAAACAAGATATATTTGCTGGGGTACCTTCTGAAGATCGAACCATAGTCAAAAAAGTGAGAAATAGAGCTTGCTTCCTTTCTTTCTTATTTACTAGACAAGAAAAAGTCTATTCGACTACTTTGTGGTCAGGGCAGGTGCAAGCCCTAAGAGGGTTCAGTAAAAAGTCAGTCCGACTTCTTTATATCTAGGAATTCAAATTGCAAAAGTCAAAGCCTTCTCCCGGAGCCAAACTAGATACATTTGCTGGGGTAACTTCTGAAGATAAAAAAATGAGAAATACAGCTTGCATCCTTTCTTTCTTACTAGACAAGAAAAAGTCAATACAATTACTTTAAGCCCATACTCAGGAGCGGATCAAGCCGTAAGAGGGTGCAGCTGCCCAGGTTCCTTAGCATAATCTAAGCACTTTAATTTTTGTAAAACTGGGTCAGTCCATAAAATTTGGAGCTCCAGTTTTTTCTGTTTCCGCTGTTAACAAAATGCTGTTCTTTAAAGAATGTTTGAAGAAATGCAATAAACAGATTTTTCCGCCTTAGGTCCAAACTAACTCAAACTTGGTCTTCTTTATACCCAGGTTTTCCTGATTGGGAAGTAGAAAAATTGCCACAATTTAACTGGCATGCGGACCCAAATCCGTAAAACTTTAAACTATTAAACATCTTGTAAAAAGATTTGCGCTAATTGTTCGCAATTTTTCAGAGTACTAAGGCAAATGTCTCTAGAGTCTGTTCCCGAGCTTTCCAATCTTTATTGGGGCTCTGTTAATTAGCTTCTGCCGGAAAAAGATTTTTCAGCTGTGGACAACGTTCCAAATCGATTATCTTGTACTATGTATCAAACAATGGCCAAAACAATGAGCAGTCCATTGTTCGCATCGCTCATACAAAGCGCCGCGTGCTCCTGAAAACCGTAGGGTAAGCATTGTTAAATCATATACTCCTTATTCAAAGAAAGAAGGGCACCACAATCCCAAAGCTCTTGAAATTTAATATAATCTGGCTTTAATAAATGAAATAAAAACGTGATAGAACTTTAAAATATATTTCTTGTACCTTGGTCTACTTCAAAGGCTTTTAAGGGCTTATCTATATTTGTGTTGAAATTCTTTCACAAAAAAATCCGAGAAGAGACTTAAATTTGTTTAATGTGCTCTTAAGCAATTGCAGCTCTCTCAGTTTTCGGCCTTTTTTTGGTCCTTGAAAAAATACAAAAAAAAAAATGGATACCGAAATAACACAACTGTATTAGTGTGTCAACAAAAAAGGTGTATGTTGTGTGTATAGATGTGTTTGTATGTTGTTTTCTCCATGTATATAGGTGTGTATTGACCAACAAAACAAGTTAATTAAACAAGCCACGTCTGCACATTAATCACTTGGTCAGAAGCCAAAAATAAAAAGCGATAGCTAAAAAAGCAAAGCAAAAACAAGTGGGCCTGACGTAGACGGGCGATCCTGACTCTAGTATATACTCTACCCTGGAGTACTCACTGTATCTTATTAAATTTATTTTGGAACATATAGGTAGAGGGTACTGTTTGCCTAAGCTGTCGTTCTTCTATGTGTCAAAAATGGAAACTTGACGGAAATCACGTGGATTCCACAAAAGGCAGTGAAGTGAGTGGTATAAAAAATATAAAAATGTATGGAATGGATGGGATATTGGTATGATTCTGAAATTCCTATGGAATCATAAGTTTCTATCTGGTCATGAATATTTTTTTTGGATAAAACCAAAATTTGAAAATCATAAAAATTGGCAGTCGAGAGTCTTTACTTAAGTATGAATATCAAAAAAATTTTGCAGTTTCGAAAGATTTTTGGGTCGAAAACTTTTGAAAACAATGATAGGACACTCCTTTTCTACTTTTACGCATTTTTATGTAGAAATAATTGTGGATCAGACTAAAACCGGATTTATAATTAGAAAATACATATTATATAAACTTTAATAATATATGAAGTCGATCTTACTTATTAAAAACTACGAAAATTTTTCAAGAACACTGCTTAAGTGATCTGCTTATAAAACATATCTGTGAAATGAATATCATAAGGCCCCTCCTTAGGTAATCTTGAATTTTTTTTATCTCTAAACTTTCCTATTCGATAACATTAAGAAATTATCGTAGGAAAAAAATTTAAAAATCTCAATTAAGTTGTTTGACTATTTTTCTATAGAAGTTACAGCTTAGAAGTTCGAATATAAAATTTGTAAATTATTTTAATATTTATTTTTTACAAAAAAAAAAAAAAAAATGTAGTTTTTTCATGTAATTTTTTTTTAATTAAATAAACATAAAATTTTTTATATCTTTAAATCTATCATGGGGTGGTCTTATATTTTTGTGTAAATCTTTAAACACCCCAATTCAATAACGATAACAATTATCTTTGGAAAAAAAATTTTAAAATCAAAATTAGGTCCTTGAACTATTTTTATGTAGAACTTACAGTTTAGTACAGTAAAAATAGGGTTTGACCAGGAAAAAATTGATTGCTGGAATTTCTTTTGCTTAATGTATTAAGGACCAACCAAAAAGCTTAAAACCAAAATGGTGACCTCCTCCCCCTCGTAGGGTTTTCTGTTATTTTGACATATGTTTGAGCCCATTTATCTCGAAATCTATAAACCGTACACAAAAACTTGACATAGGCAAAAAATTTAAAACATTTTAACATTTTTAACATTTTATATTTAAATACTTCGATTCATAATTTATTTCTAACAAGATCAAAAAAAATTGTATTATTTTTTATTTTTATTTTTTTAAGGCGCATATTTATAAAAGCAGTTTTTCGTAATTTATAAGACTCTCGCCCAATTTTTCTCATTTTTAATTTTTTTAATTTTAATTATTTTTTTAGATTAACCAATTATTCAAAAATATTAAAAAACTTTAAATAATACTGAGTTTACAAATTTTTGTTTTAAATTTTATATCACAATTATGGAACTTTAGGTTATAATTTTTTATTCATAAGATGTAAATTATGAAGATTTAAAATTTTTTTGTCTTGTTTCTATTGTTTTTTTGTTAATTAAAATTACCCTAAAAACATTTTATATTTACGAAGACTTCGATTTTTCATGTAACACTTATTGTACAAATTTGAGGTTCATGGAATGTAACCTTCCTGAAAAAGGGTTTTTATAGGCAATTATGGAGTCAAGAACACACTTGAACTAATGGCAACCTTTTTTTTTAGACATTTAGTTTGTCGAGATATTTTCGAAAAACATGCTTCTGGGCACTATTTTCGGTTATTCTCCAATATCTCGTGAACAAAATTTTGTATCGACATGAAAGACAATTAGATCGAAAGGTATTTATGTGCTCTTTCCAGTGATATATAATTATATAAAGATTTAATAAAAATTATAGAAGTAACAAGCAACCAAAGTCGAAAAAGAGTGTAATTTTTGACAATTTTTCAAAATAACACATTTTCGGTATGTTTTTTGTTAACAGAAAAAATTTTGGAAAGTTAGTGCTCCAGTGAGCTTTAAGAGAATTCCTTTTTAGAGTGAGATTTCGAGTGCAAGATCTTTAAAATCGAGTATGAACTGTAAATGCAATTGTACCTTGTACGGAAATTCCAATCTTCACTCAAGCACACTTTTGTATGAAAAAACAATTTTTCATTCAGTTACGTACATTTACAGTGATACATATGATATGTACAGATTAAGAAAAAATTAAAAATCCGACGCAGCAAATTACTTCGGAAATGTCCCTTAGCTTTCCCAAAAACTGACATGATCCCGGTATTTGTAGACCTGTGTTATTGAAGTTACAAACAACCAAAGTCGAAAAAATGTCTAATTTTCGACCATTTTTCAAAATTAAAAATTTTTGGTTGGTGCTTTGTTACACCTGAAAAGAATTTTAAAAATTAATGTGTAAGCTTTTTTAGTGCTTAGAGAACTGTTTTACGAACTGTCTCGAAAGCGTATTCTTAAGAACTTAACAAAAAAAGGTTGTCATTTTCGTGTTTCTCGACCCAAAATAACCCTAAAAAACACTTTTTTACGAAGGCTCATTTTTCGTGTAAACTAGTCTATATAATAAAATAATGATATAATGCATGCACAAAAAAGGGGAGCCTATGTCAAAAAAAACTAAATAAAAATGTTTTTTTATAATTTTTACTGATCATTAATACTTTGGCTCAATCTTTATGGGGGTTACATTTGTTTACTTTAAACTAATATACTCTTTAACTTTTGGGCTTAGTGTAAAACAACGTAAATGGAAGGCACGTGAGAGCAGTACAAAAAGGGAGAGAGTAATGAAGAAACAGAAAGTGTGTTTGAAGTGAAGAGAGGAGAGAGCAGTGGAAGAGATTGTGAGCTGCCCAACGGGCAGTGTGCGGCATTTAGTCGCAGCTCTTCGATTTTCTACACTGACAGTTTTAGTGCCCTATAGCATAGGTTCACTAGAATTGGACGCTGACGCTGTGGGGTCCCAAATGGCTGTCAGCTATTATAAGCCAACACATGTCCTTTGGCCCTTTATGAGGTCATAAGATTAATGAGCAACATGCTCATCTTTTGTTATTGTTTTTAGTAGCGTCTAATTAATTGCCCAGCTGGCCATAAAATGTCAGGCCGGAAGACCTTTTGGGCCGTGACTTTAAAGTACATAATATGTAATAAGACCAACGGCTTGGAAAATATGCTCACTTGAATATTGAAGAGATTTTGTAAAAAGATTGAATTTAATACATACGTATAAGTATAATATATATATGGCCTAGACGAGACAACCACTTGGCTGACAAGTGTTAAGACACACACACACACAAATTCTTATTATGCTTGAATGACATTTAAAATTAATTATATGCTTCAACTTAACCTTACTTACATATATGCAATATGCGTCAAGGTATTGCTTCAGCTTAAAAACTGAAAGTCAGCATTATACAATATTTAAATGTGTTCACGTGTAGGCTAAGCAAAATTCAGGTGAAAAAATCATTTCGATGTCTTTCATGTGGCAGTCAAAAAAAAAAAAAAAAAAAAAAAGAAAAAAAAAAAATTTTGGGTGAAATGAAACCTCTGAGACTTGTGTCATTTCCATACACTTTGGTTAATGACATGGAAAAGGAAAAGTACGAAACAGCAGCTAAAAGGTGCGCGGCAGCTTATAAAGGAAAAGCAGCTTAAGTGTAGATATCTCTGGGCAAAATAAAAAAAAAAAACTGCAACGGAATTATGTCAATAAAGAGTCAAGATAATATTTGGCAAAGTTGCTTAAATAAAACTCACTAGACATCGAGAGAGAAACAAAATAATTAGCAAGAACTTTTATGCCATCTCTTTGTGAACATCTAAGGCATATATGTAACTTAAGAAGTAAACACAAAGCTAAGCGGAAAAGCTCTTGTTGTTTTTGTTGTGGCTGGCAAAACTAGGGTGAAGTGAAGCGTGGGAAGAAATATCTTGATGGACCGTGGCATGTGCGTGCTTAGAATTGTGCCAAAAATACATAAGCGATTGTATAGTACATATATGCTACAATAGAAATTAATGACTAATCAATACATGATTGCAATGAGTAGTAAAATTTTTTTAGAAGTGTGAAAGGAACTTGGACGGTTTTGCTTAAAGTTTCATTTAAAGTCTATGGATGAGTTTCATTTTTGTTAATGATATTTCTAAAAAATCGATGCAATGCTTTTGGCTAGAAAGCCGGGCAACAGAGACATACGGAATAAAGTGAATACTTATATGTAATTTTAAGTCTTCTTTTTCAACAAACCTCATATATTGATAGGTTAAATAGTTACAACTTTGAAGTTGTTAAGGAGATCGTCTACTTGGGAACAAACATCAATGTTACAAAAAAAGATGTCAGCAAGAAGATACGTCGCCAGATAACTCTTGCAATACCGGTGTTACTTTGGGCGCAGTAAGAAGATCTAGAGTAGAGCCCTCTCTCGACATACAAAAATAACCCTGTACAGATACCAAAATTACCCATGCGGAACAGTACGCTATAATGGAAACAGTGGAAATCCTATACAAAAGAGGACTCAAGAGAGTTAAGATCAAAATACTCTCAGACAGTCAATCAGTCCTCAAAGCACTAAGGAGCTACACATTTACTTCTAAAGTCCTTACAGAGTAACAACGCACTGGCCACCCACAACCAAGTTTCCTTGATTTGGATGCCAGGACAAGGCGGTCCTTTACGCCCAAAAGGGAGCGGAAAAGTCATTTATAGGCACTTTTTCGGCTTCAACAAAAACAGTATAAAACATGAGACCAAGAAATGGACTCAACAAAAATCATGGAATACTTGAATGGCAATGAAGGCCTCAATCATTCCAAAAAAATTCCTGAATTTCGACGCCAAAAGAGCGAACACTACTCTCACTCTAAACTGGAAAAGTCTGAGGACACTCTCTGGAGCACTAACTGGCCACTTCGCCTGTAAAAAGCACCTACACAGGATAGGTTTATCAGATTCGAACACATGCAGTTTCTGCTGTGATGATGACATCCATGGAACACCTGATCACAAACTGTGAGGCACTAGGCCACAGGAGAGACAAAATTTTAGGTGCATACCTACTAGAAGATGAAGATCAAGACAAAAACTCTCTGTAAAAGAGCTGGTCAGTTTCCTCGACATGCTAAACGTCTAAATATAAAGGGTTGCACAATAGATCAAACTGGTCGCAGTGTATAAAGGCCTATGCCTAACCCACAAACAATTGCATTACATTACAACGCTGTACAGATCCCTTATCATATCCGTACTTCTTCACGGCGCAAAAGCATGGACATTGTCAACATTGTCAAGGCAACATAAGGGGCTTTCGAGAGAAATATTCTTCGATGAATCTATGGACCGACAAATGTGGATGGTGAATTTCGTATTCGAATGAACCACGAGCTGTAAGAGCTTTACGGTGACACTGACCTAGTCAGACGCATACAATTACAACTGGCTTGGGCATGTCATTCGCATGGATGAGAATGCTACAGCTAAAAAGATATTCAAGCGAAAGTCACTGGAAGGATGTCGAACACAGGGACGCCCGGCTACATCCTCGTAGCCTTGGGATCACCTATTGGCGCTGGCAGACTCAAGGTAGAAACCGCTGGAGAGGTTCCGCGGCCAAGACCGACAATCGGTTGAAATGGCCAAAAAGATAGATAGATATATTGATAAAAGCTTCTTATACTCAAAAAAAACGTATAAACGTATGATAAGGATATACAGACATTTAAGAAAAATTCAATTCCTACGTGTTGACCACCAAGACAAACTTTTTTTTTTAATTGGACCCCTATGTATAATAAATTCAGTACTCATTACACAAATTTAACTACTGTAGTACCTGTATGTCTGTATGAGCCTTTATTAAGAAGTGCCATCGCTATCAAAGATTGAGAAAAATCTCGAGTAGCGCTTAGTCATTAAATTCTGCAATAAACTCGGGAAGAAGCGCGATGGAGACGCCCGGTTTGATTAAGGACGCCTATAGGAATGCTCGAGTGGCAGAAGCTGTTCCGTCTGGGGCGGGAGCACGTCGAAGACGACCAGAGAGCCGGCCGCCCATTATCTTCAAGTATTGATGAAAATGTGACCTAAGTGACGGCGCTGAAATATTCGATTGTTGTAAAGTTAGGGATGGAAAAATGGATTACTGAAGATTTGGCCATGGAAAAGGCGTGCGCAAAGAGACCAGAGTGATAACCAAAAAGAACAGGGTTACCAGGTTGCCCCATCTTCCCTACAGTTCAGAGCTGGTACTGTTAGACTTCTTTCCCTTTAACTCGGCACAAGCTGGACCTCAACGGAAACCTATACAGCTCCGTAGAAAACGCCCAATTGGCCGTGATAGCAATTCTGAAGGGGATCCCAGAAAGCGAGTTCAAAACGAAGAGAATCGAGATAAATGTTTTTTGCCGGAGCACAAGCGTGTTATTTCGAGGACTGCTTTTGTCACCGACTTTTTAAATAAATACAAATTTAATCATTTCTGTGCTACTACTTTTTGATGCTACCCTGTAAAGTGAGTATTCATTACGACTTGTTATGACGATGGATTTAAAATTACTTAAGTATGCCGTTCCTCCGAGATTTTTAGTTAGGCTTTTTAAAACTCGAATGTAAAATATGGCAGAAATATGCGGGTAGCCGAAAGCGAATCCGAGGTCGGAAAAACTCAGTTACGTCAGAGCACTGAGATAACCTGCAGAATACCTCGTTTAATGAGGGTCTTTGAGTCAATGGTGTTATGCGGGCAGCAGAAACCGGATCCGAGGCCCGAAAAACACACGTCAGAGTACTGAAATAAACTGCAAAATACCTCGCTTAATGAGGGTGTTTGAGGTTATGTCAGATCCATGGGGTGCTGTGGTTTTCTCGATGTCAGTCTGGCGTTATTCTTATTTTGATACTCCAGACATTCAGTCGATTATACTTGCTGAGCTGCACTAACCAGTCTTTAAACATGAACTCAATTTCGAACGCTCTACATCAAGGAAATTTTAAAATTTTCACATTTTTGCTTTTATTTTAACTTTCTTGGCTTCCGCGTTGCTTCCTTTTTTACAATTTTTGTGTTAGTTAATATTTGCAATAAAAACACTGAAGCACAGTTTAAGATTTATTAGAGAGTAAATTTGAAGCATATATAAACCAGCAGTATTTACCCATAGCTCTCAGCACAAGTTATTTATATCCTTGAAGAGTTGATCAAATTTCCTTTTAATAAGTGTCGTTAACCTAGTACAATAATCTAAGCGTTATAAAATTCGCAGTACACAACTGTTTAAAGTTTTCTATTAAGATGCTGCAAAATGTAACATTGTGATACAATTTAAACAGTTTCTTATGAATTTAAGTAGCTACCCAAAAAAGTTCAAAGCAGCAAAAATAAATATATTTCTTTTGATAACATTTTGAGAAAACTCTTCTTCAAAATGCTTTAATAAAGCCTTAACTTAACTCATCAGCTAGAAGCTTTCCATCATCATCATCATACTTTGAAGCTCATTTCCTTTACAACCTCAATCCTTAATCAGCATCCAATGCAGATAACTTAAAACTTGAGCTTTCAACCAACAGCAAAGTAGTCAACGAAGGACAGAAAAAAAGAAAAACTTTCCTTAAAAAAGAAAAACTTTGCTTAAAAACAAATTTTTGCCGCATACTAACTTGTAACTGACACTTGTTCAACACCAATACACACAAAATTGGGGTTGTGTCAGAAATCTTTAGCTGATTTAATTTTATTCGCAATGCTTTAACAAATTCATGAGTTAATCTTAGATTACTTTACTCAAAGATGTTTGCGACTTATCGATTGATTTTAGTGTAAAATTCGAGTAAAAACGATAACAATCAGACCCGCCGATTACTAAAATTGCTAATTTGTTTGTAAAAGATTTCGAGCACAACGCTTAATATCTAAATAGTTTGCTTGTTGGACATTTTAAAAAATTATTTTGCTTACAAAGTGAAAAATTATTTAGAAACCAAAAGTTGTGTAAATCACAAGGCTTGTCTGTGTGCATTTCCGATATAAAGAAATATATATTAGGTTTGTGATTTATCGAGTTTGATTTTGAAAAAGATGCAGTAAAAATGCAAGTGATACGAGCATAAGAACCAAGGCACGTACGACATGCGTCAATATGAAAAATGAAGTTGAAAGAAAGTAAAAGAGTGCTTCAAAAAGCAGATATGTCCAAAATGGTCAAGAGTAGACTGAGAGATTTATTGAAAACAAAGTAGTTGGTCTAGAAAAATCATTTATATGCGAAAAAATGGCAATATAAATAGCTTTTGCGTTTCAAAGTTCCCAGCAGCTAGTGCTTTTTAGAGTAGCTTAAAGCTTAAGGCCCATACGCAGCATGCAAAAATTCCGCACGAAATGTCAAAACTTCAAATAAAAAAAAAATCCCAAAAAAAAGGAAAATTTGTATAAATGAAGTTTTGACATTTCGTGCGGAATTTTTGCAATCCCAATAAAGGGAATTTTTTTTTTATATGAAGTTTTGACATTTCGTGCGGAATTTTTGCATGCTGCGTATGAGCCTTTAGTATTAATAAAAAATAAAATAAAATAAACGGGTGCTGCTTTTGATCGTTGCACAGCGTTGCCAGATTGTCATATTTTGACCAAAATATTGGCATTTCTAAAAAATAACTCTTTAAGGAAAACGAAATATTACACACATAGGTTAATTTAGCTTAGCTAGGCAGCTCGGCACAAGTCCGAGATAACCCGGAGACCTTACGGCCCATTGTGATGCCTATTTACGAGACAGGAGGAATAAAAAAAAAGTGAATGGTAGGGGAGGAGAGTATAAATTCAGGGTGTAGAGGAGGTAAAATAGCTAGTGGGTGCCCAACTCCACCTAGTCATCCTGCTTGCAAAGCCATTTTGAAGTTGCGATAAAAAGAGCCAAGTCCGTTATGAGCAGATTTGCCAGACTGCCCAGGTCTTCAAAGAAGGGTCTTTCCCAGATACTGGGTGCGGACAGTCGCACAACAGGTGTTGGATGCTTACTATCTCTTCCTCATCCCCGCAGCTGCAACGGAAATCATTGTGAGAACATGCATCCTCGCAGCCAAAACGCCTATGGCGCAGTGCTCTGTTATAACTCCTGTCCCCATCCTAGTTCTGCTCTTGTGGAATCGCAGAAGTTCCGAAGTTCGGTTTGGGTTGTATCTTGGCCAGTGTGCACGGGAGTTGTGACAACCGGACACAGTGTCCAACTGTCGTTCTGCCTCAGATCTTCGCGATCTCTGATACTACATCTTGCAAAGGTCTTACTTTATCCGTAATAGCGAGGGCCACAGCTATCGCTGATTCCTAGCGCACTCGTTCGCCCCCTTACTACCAGGTATAGCAGAGTGTCCAGTTACCCAGCAGAGAGTGATCGCGTGGTACTGGGTGCAGTTCAGCGCCACCACGTTGTTACGAATAAGTTTGCTCTTTAGAGTGTGCGATGACAGAGCTTTGATAGCAGTTTGGCTGGCAACAAAAATAGATACGTTTTTGGACTAATGTCCATTTTAACGCATACTCTTGAAAGATTAAAAATAATTTCTGTGTCGTCAACGATTTTTTTAAAATATGCGCATTTCCATTTTGGTGGCCTTCGGGAGCGTAGTGGTAGCGTACTGGCTTTACAAACCGAAGGTCGGTGGTTCGAATCCCCGCAGTAGCACTGGTACATTTGCCTAGAACTTGGCATATCGCTAGCTCAAAGACGCTATTTGCCCAAGAGAATCTCTATTAATTCAAGACACCGCCGTTCGGATTCGGCTATAAACTGAAGATCCCTGTTCTCTTTGAACAGTTATTAATAGAGATCCCCATTCCCCGCCCAGAGACGACTAACAACAAATTGTCAGTCAGGGAGCTATTATTATTATTATTTCCATTTTGGCGTGACGTTACGTTTGTATGACAAAATATGACCAAGAAAAGGAAAAAATAAGTTTTTAAAAAAGATTTTTTTTAAATTGCAATATAGTACCTACAATATTTAGTAAAACGAAAACCAATAATTGGTCTTACCAATAAAAAGCTTTAAGCAAAACTACGCTTGGCGTGACGTTACCAAAAATAGAAGTAAAATTTTGTTTGCAAATCTCAGCGTTCTGGTCACGTTTTTGGTACAAAACATTTTTTAAAAAGATTTGAAGTAATGTTAGCTAATTTTGCAAGTTATTAAATCAAAAAAAAAAAACGTATCATGCTTAGTAGCCTTCAAAAAATAAGAAAATTATAATAGTAACAAAAATTTTTTTTTCTTTATATTTATACCCTGTACCTATAGGTACAAAAATAAACAAAATCGGACAAATACAACAAAAGTTATAATCTAAAATGTACAAATTTCAACACCCCTTGCCTATAAACTGCGTCAATATTTGACTCTACGTAATTGTAGTAAGAAATGGACTGGAATCACCAATTTTGCTAAGCTGATTCATGTGGCTCTAATGAACCAATCCACATCCAAATTTTATCAATGCGGGCCCCCAACCCCAGCAAACGATTTACCGTGTTTTCTCCCACCCCCCTCAACATATCCCCTTGAAACTTACCTCATATACTTTAAATAACTTTTTTCACGTAAATTTCGATTTTCATTAAAATCGGTTAAAGTTTACGGAACTTATAGATATAAATATCGTTTTGCACCAGCACAAAAAATTTTCCAATTGGAAAGTTCTTCGAAGGAATATGCAGAAATAAAAATTTTTTCGAGAAAAAAGGTACAGGGTATTACACTGTCGGGCACCTCCTCGACTGTATTACATTTTTTTTTACAATCTGTCTTTTGACAATACGTAAATGTAGTTAATAGTAAAATATAAAAAACAATTGAAAGAATGCTCTTCAAAAATTAACTTTTAACTTTGTAGCCAGATTTTTTAACATTTGTCAACCTTATTTGTGATCAAAGCTTAAAGCTCTTTAATTTAATCATTTTAGAATATTTTTCTTTAAAAGTTAATACAATTTAGAATATATTTTTATCTAACTTTTAGTTCTTCGGTCATTGCATTACAAAATTGTTAATACTTGCACTAAAGTTAATTCTTTTAATACCCAGTTCAAATTTATAAAATCGGAAACGGAATTAAAATAGGAGTCCCAATGCCTTAACCTCTTAATAAAGGGGGGATATAATTTAAAACCAAAAAAACTGACCTAGTGTGCGCGTGCTCTCAACATAGTCTCGGCTGCCATTTGAACGAAATCAATTGATATCTTACAAAAACTTGACTTAATCAATTTCAATGCCTGTTCCAGATTTCTATTTCGTTAACGACTGTACGTTTTAACTAAACATTTAAACGGAACAGAACAAAATTTAACATCATTAACAAAAGACACTTTTTTTGTAATAACAAGACCAAATTTGCGAAATTTAAGTGAGGCTCGTAATTTTGTTGAATATGAGCTCTTCGATGAATGCCACGTAGCAAAGCTATTGGAACAAAGTCGTACCCCATTTTGTGTGAGAAGAAAGAACTTTAGAATTTATTCGATGATAGAACACTTGAATTATTCAATTTCAACATATAGCCGGCCGTTTTTAAAAATGTGCCTGCAATAACTAGCCCGTTTTGGTTTTCTTAATCGATATCGATTTGACTATAAAATAACTACAAAACATTCTCAATAAAACTTCAAATTTTAAGCAGCACAAATTGAACACGTACGCACAAAAGACAAATTCGCGCAAAAGGAAGTGGAAATGAGATGCTCCTGGGTATTGTTTAACAAACTTGAATATTTAAACGCCAACCAAGGAATGTAAAGTTCACAGGAGTAATGTAATGGCATAAATAAAAAAAAAGCGTTGACTAGTTGGAGTTAATAATGCATGAATTTAAACAAAAACAAGCCAAAACTTCAAAGTTAGCGAATAAAATAGATTTAACTTACTTTTAAATTTGATTGCATACTTTCAAGCGCACTTGAGCAATTTACGCTTTGCCTGCTTTGCAATTTCGCACGAAAAACAAAAATTTTATTGCATACTTTCAAGCGTGTGCATTTAATGCGAAACAATACAAACACTCAAACGCAGCGACACAGATATGCTAGTACAAACACGGATACACGCAAACACACACATACACTCACAGAATCTTTGGCGTACAGCTATTTTGCATTAGTAGTTGTATTTAAAAGGATACAAAACGGCCACCGATAACAAGACGTACGAGCAGGCAGACGGGTAGACGGAAAAAGCGCCAGCCAAGCCACGCACTAAGGCGTCGACGAGCAACTTTTCTGCCACACTTCACTCTGGCAAACTTTACGCTTTTCACTTAATACTTTATTCCTTTTTTGCTTTACTTTATTTTATGCCTTGCTTTTATTTTGTATTTTATTTTGCCACAAATCGAATCAATTTGATGCTTTACTTGTTTGCCTGCACTTTCGCTTATTTGCCATTTCGCTAATCAAAAATGCATTACAATATGCTCGAGTTTCTGGCCCCGTTTTGTTTGTTGTTGTTGACGATCTAGACGAGATTTTCGTTGACGAGAACGTTGACAAGATTTCGTTGCCATTTACCGTTACGTTCTACGAGAGAGTTTTTTTGAAAAACCAGTAAACCATAAAAATAACACGTGCTACGCGCGCGCTTCTTCGTTTGAGACTGCGACAACGAAAGCTTGAGGCTTCCTTGGCGGCGCACAGCAGCCGAACAGTTTGTTTTTTTTTTTTCGGTGTTTTAAACATTCGGCACTCCGAAATTTGTTAATGCGGCGAATTCGTTCCAAAGGGGCAGCATAAAAAAGTTAACAGCAAGCAGTTTTAACAGAAAGGAATTCTTTTTGTGAGGGGTGTTCTTTGTAGCTGTTGTGCCTTTGATTAGCTGTGCGCGTGAAGTGTTTGATGTTAAAGGCCCATACGCACCATGCAAAGTCCCAAAAAAGGGGAATTTTTTTGTATATGAAGTTTTGACATTTCGTGCGGAATTTTTGCATGCTGCGTATGGGTCTTAAAGTTTAAGGCACGTTGAAGAAAGTTGAGCCCATTCTAGAAAGTCGTCTAACTTGGGCAAATAGTATTATTACTTACAAGCTTATGTTGCTGTGGAATGTAAAAAACGTCGTTGGTTTTAGTTGCAATATGATAAGCCAATAAATTATTTGGCAGTAGGTCAGGCATCCTTACTCATTTTGGGCTTAAATTGCATTGCTTGGCAAGCCAGTTGATCAATTAAATGCTTAGATAAAAAAATACTTAAAATTTCAGTTTTCAAAGTGATTATATTTATTTTCTATATTAGAGTGAACTCTTCGAACTGCGTATGTCCTTAAGTTAAAAAGATTTTAAAATTTTTGCGAAAACTTTATATAAACAGATTTAATAACACAGACACACAAAAAAAATTGTTATGCGGCATAACAATTACAATCCTGGATCCTAATCAGGATCTAATATAACCTCGAAAAAGCCCAGCACATCGGGCTTCTTAAATTACCTCAAAAAAAACTGACAAAAGTTTTTTTCAAATACCCATGTAAGACCATTTTAATTAATCTAAGATCTTAGATCTCCAGCGAATTAGGGATCTGAAACGCCCATCAAATTGCCTTCTTGTTTGGTGTTTTTTGAGGTTATGTGCTGTGGTTTTTCGAACCTTGTACTCGGTACTACTTCATCATTCGGTTGTACTTCATCATTTAGTAAACAACTCTGAACCCAAAAACCAAATTTTTTTTTGCGTAATTATGTCTTAGCCACTGAATATTCTTAAGCAATTTTTTTACTTAAAGGCCCATACGCAGTTCGAAAAATTTCGCGCGGCATGGCAAAACTTCATATAAAAAAAAAATCCCAAAAGGGATATCCCAAATGGGATTTTTTTTTATATGAAGTTGTGTCATTCCGCGCGAAATTTTTCGAGCTGCGTAGACCCCTTAAAATAATAAGTAGGCTTTTAAAAAAAATGTTTCTTATTTTTAAAACTTAAATTTTTTTTTTTTAAATTTAAAATTTACTATTAGATATATAAATTTTTGAATTTCTTAAAAAAATAAATTATAACATGAAATGTTAAGCAAATAAAAGTACCTGCTGTTAGAAATTAGTACATTTTAAAACTTATTTCCTATTTCCTTTCTATTAACTTTTCCCCTACAGACTGTTATATGTTCCCACCCCCTTACTAAAAATTTCCCATATTTCCCCTACAAAATGTACACTGGCTAACAGAATGTGAAATTTTATGAAGTTCTGCTAAATAAAATGTCCCATTTGGTTGGGGTATTGGTTAAACGTTTTTGGTTTTATTTCTTAACATGTTAGCTCAAGTCAATTTTAATAATTCATAAAAAATTTTTTTTTTTTTAATTATATATTTTTTATATTTGCAATCAACCAATACGAATAAGTTTATAATCCAATATTGAGTACATGAAATTAATCGCTACACATAAAATATAACTTAGTGTGTTATAGAATACAAATATAAAGTTTTCTGAAGGCCCTTATTTGATCGCAAATCTCTTACTATCCATTTCTTCAGGTTTGAAAACAGAAAATACTCGGAGGAGTCCGATCTGGTTGGATCTTTAATACTGTCACAAATTTAACCAAATGGTTCCAGGGTAGTTCCAAAGCCATAACAAGCATTCCCCTAGTGCCCGAAACAAACTGTCAAATCCTTGAAAATGAAAAGCAGCTTCTTCCAATGACAACTCTTTTGTTTGCAAGGCTCTTGTCACGCGATCAATTTTTTTAAGACATCGAAAAAGTAGCGAAAAGAAAAGTTTAAATAAACTTTCGGACGTTTTTTAAATTCTCCATCCCGATTGTCCTTCGTGTTGTAGGATTAGAAAAAAAAAACTTGAAAATGCTTTCCAACGAATTAAAAAATTTCTTAAATTCTCCATAAATGAAGCAGATTGGCGCCAAGCCCCTCGGTAGCCTCAAAATCTAATAACTAATACATATATCTATAAGTTCTAATTCATGAAAATTGTTTTTTATGAAAAAAGTAAACAATAAAAAGCAGCTTATTCACTTTGAATTATTAGATTTTTATCTTGATCAATAAAAGTTTGATGAAATCAATAAAAATTATATTATACTCTCCTTTATTAATTGTTAACTGTTATTTATTATATATTTATTTTAAAAACATAAATAATTACTGCTGGTCATAAGTAGATCTTTTCTTAATTTTTATTAAATATTTAAGTTGTCTTAAAAAAGATCTTAAGTAAAAATAATAACTGCTAAAAATGGCACTCTGTTAACTATGTCCCTTACAGACTGTCACTGAACCCCAGCACAAAAGTACTTTCTTAAAAAAAATTTCCCATATTGCCCCTGCATAAAAATAAGCTGTTAAGTATTTAAAAATGCCTAACTCTTTCATTAACTGGTTTTAGTCTTGGCTAAACGATTATGAATAGAAAATCCTTTAAAAGCGATTATTATTAGAAATGATTTTAAGAGGTTTCGCAAAGATTCGCAGTTTTTGAACGCATTTTCGATATAGTCAAAAATTATTTTAAAGATGGTCGCTAACTTTAATTTTGAGATCAGAACCGGCAGGAGCACAATGCAGCAGCTAAAAATAATTGCATGTTCTTTTTTGGGTTGGGTCAGAAAAAAATAATTAAAAGTAATTGTCAATAAATATCTACCTTAAAGTTGGCGTAAATATAATCTAAGAATATCAAATTATTTTAAAAAAAATTGTTTCAGTGTAAAGAAAGTGCTTTTTTAAACCTTTTTCCGATTCGTTTTAATTCCTCTTGCAACAAAACATTCGGTTTCGAACCACATGAAAAATTCCGTTTGGTGAAATTGGGGGCACCAAACTTTGGGTTTCAAAACGAATCCGAATACTTCACTGGAGTTACCAAATGTCCGCTTATAAAGGCCCATACGCAGCATGCAAAAATTCCGCACGAAATGTCAAAACTTCATATAAAAAAAAATCCTTAAGCGGACATGTACGCTTTTTCTGTCACATGTCCGCTTGTCCGTTTTTTTTTTTTTTGCAGAAATGTGGAAAAATGGAAAAAACACCGATCTGTTTTTATCTTACATATTTTCATATATTTTACCAACAAACGAAACTTTTCAAAAACGTTTCGTCCAAAGCCGCAAACTTTTAGTTTTTTTTCTATCGTTTTGTACAAGAGCAAAAACAAAAACAAAAAGTTTCCAATTCCAAAGAGTACTTACAACATAATTCCTGTTTCGCTCCTTGATGTGTTTTGGCAAACCGAACAACACGCGTTCTTCAAAAAAGGTAGAAATGAGCACCAAGCGTACTGCGAAATTTATGACTCGTATGTTTCTGTAGCGCAGAGGGGTAATTGAAATTTTTTTGTGACTTTGTTGGTTTCACATTCAGCAAATTACTTAATCCCTGCAAATCAAGGTGGTTGAGTCTTTTATCTGCAGTGGAGCGCATTTTGCAAATTTTTGAAGGTTTAAAATCATATTTTCTGTCCCAAGAAAACCCCAAAATCATAAAAAATTTCTTTGTGAGCGAGTTTTCTGAATGTTTTTTGTATTTCGTCCTCTCTTATATGGCAATTTTCCATGACAAACAGTTAGAACTAGAAAAAGAATCTTACAGCATTTTGAAAACTTTGGAGTTGATTGATTCAGTTCTGAAGTCTTTGCGCAACAGATTCAAACACAAATTTTTGACTTTAAGGCCCATACGGAATGACAAAACTTCATTTAAAAAAAAAACCCCAACTGGGATATCCCAAATTAAAAATGATCACATTCAGCATCTTGGCCTTCTTTGAAAAACAAGTTTTCAACGTTTACGATCAAGCTTTCGCATATTTGGAGAAATGAACCCATTCACTTCAAGAATTTCGCGTGTTTCAATGGTTTAATTTTAAGCAAGGAGATCAAATTGAAATGTCTGTCTAGAAAACTGTTTTGTATTTAAAGGCCCATACGCAGCATGCAAAAATTTCGCACGAAATGTCAAAACTTCATATAAAAAAAATCCCTTTTTTGCACCTTAAGAAAAAAATATCCCAAAAAAGGGATTTTTGTCATCGATGATGACATTTTTTGTCCTTAAAGGCCCAAACGCAGCATGTAAAAATTACACACGGTGTCAAAACTTTATGTAAAAAAAAATCCAACCATATGAAGTTTTGACATTTCGTGCGGAATTTTCGCATGCTGCGTATGGGCCTTTAACGACAAAAAATGTCATCATCGATGACTCTACTTTTCGATCAAATTATGAATTTGAATGAGTTTTTGAGCTGTAAAAAAGAGGACTTTGGATTTTTTGATCAAACAAGCAACGATAAAATCTTTTCGTTCTTCGCTGCAAATAAAAATTTTGCATCGTATGTTGAAATATTAAAAATTTGCCAAATTTTCTCCGCCATTCCCACTTCCAATGCAACAGTTGAGCGCATTTTATCGCTTATAGAATCTCAATGGACTGATGAGCGGAATCGATTGTCAGTGCCGACCGTGCGTGACAAATTTTCGGTCCAGTTTAATTTCAAAGACTTCCACTGTAAAGAGTTCTAGAGATATTTACAGGGTATAGAAAATCAATATTTGTTGAATGTGGTATGTCCGCTTTTTTTACTTGGACTATCTGGTAACCCTAGGCTTGACGCAAAACAAAAACGCTTTAAGTGAAAAAAAAAATGAATTGCCCACAACAGGGAATTTCAAAGATGTCAAAAAATTACGGGCACATTTTTTTTCACAAACAGAAATTTTTTGATCGAAACAATATAAAATCACAAAATATATTGAATTTCCTGTATACATATACATTACACTCACCTTTTTGCAACAATTTGCATTAATTTATCGAACATTAAAGACAATCAAAGATAAAATCACTTTTTTTTTTTAATGCCTATACGTAGTTCGAAAAATTTCGTGCGGAATGACAAAACTTCAAATAAAAAAAAAAAAATCCCATTTGGGATATCCGATTTACACATGAAAAAATGTGATCGACTGTAGCTGCTAAGCTTATGCGTCGTTTGCTTCAGCGTCAGCACTAAAACAAAGTGTTGACATGACACACAAACGACAATATTAAAATCAGCTCTATCTCATCACGGTCAAAAGTTATCCAGGGGTCCCCTACACATAACGTTTATAGATGTATTTTAGCGGCAATCAGGAATTTTTAAGCTTTTTTAGTCAGCAGAATTCCGTTGATTGATATACAACGCCATCGAGGAGCGGACTCGTGAAAAGATTTTAAGTGGTCCAAATTTCATCCGCCACTGGTCGATGACATTCATTTAAGAACTAAGCCGTTTTAGGAGGCATACCGATTAGCGTTAACCTTGTATGTACAGCATATGCAGTATAATTAAGTGGTATCACCTTTTTCACAGACCCACTAAAAAGCTTTCTAAGCTAGTGGCGCATTCGAGGGGGGTTTTCGGATCCGGGCCCGAAAAAAATTGTCGCTCTGTGAAAAAAAACATTTCATGCATTACGCACAGTTTTAGGCCAGTTTTAAACGGCCTTCCAAGCCCGGAATCAAAAAAAATATTAATCGGTTAGAGCAGGGCCGTAGAGAGAAAATCCGGGCCCGGGGGGAAAATGTACCGACCCTTCTATTGCAAGGAATCACGTCAGTACGACAATAATTACACCGGGCCCAGGAAGAATCCCACCTTCCATGCTCGCCCGGTCGTTACCCGATATAATTTTGCTGCAGTTGAGGCGAATGTCGATAAGTCCCCGGGAGCTGAAAATCACGAAAATCCACTTAATTCATTAAAAAACACTTTTCGGTGTGGATTATGTGCAGGCAACATTGAGCCGTAGCTCTTGTAAATGAGGCCGATCAGGCGGTTTCCGTCAACTCCGATCACTACAAAGCCATGATAACCAACATTTTATAGCCCAAAATTTATGATTTGGATGCGAAAGAGCAAAATGGGGCTACATGCCATACAGCTCGTGACACAATCGTATTATAGCGCGGAAAGTGCGGCGAGAGGGTTATTTCGCGTAACACCTATCGCCGGCTAGATCGTACGATTTGACTCCGTTGGACTATTTCGTTTGGGGTTTTTTGAAAGGCCAAGTGTATTCCTATAAACCAGCAACAATTGGCGAGCTCCAAAACAACATTCGGAACGAAACTGCAGCCATTGAACTCGTTGTACTGGGAATTTGGTATTTTGTTCGAAAGTATACGAATAAAGAGCAATTAAGAAAGAAACCGACAGATGGCCCACCCTATAATAGCTGTTGCTCTAAAATACATAAACTTCGAAGTGAATAAACCCCCCTAAGACAAAATGCTGGATCCGCGCCTGGTCTAAGCACTCACATTTGTATCACAAAGATATATATGGTCTTAATCTGTTTCGTTGGAATTCCATTGAAAGAGATTTCTGGCGCACCACTGTTAACATATTGGTACATAACAAAGTCCTTTGCCACACTTCCTTTGTCTTGACGCGCAGATGGCTCCTGTCCTCGCTTCGATACCATTTTAAAACGTTTTAAATTCAAATTAAATTTAAATCAAAAAAAAAAAAATACTGCGCACTTCATATGCTTGGAAAACCATCTTACCCTTTGTTTACAATTTTTAAATAGAGCATATTCATATTCAATAACTTTCCGCCACTCTCTCATTATTTACGCATTACAAAGCAACTTCCAGACAAAATAAAAAGCCATCGTTTATTACTGTCTTCAACTTTTATTTATGCAAATTGTATCGTTTAGTTAAATTTACAACTGAGTTTTAAAATTGCTTGGAAAAATTACATATTAAAAAACTTACCACACGCATTAAGTAGTAAAGAAAATAAATCAAAAGTCCCAACTTCATAAAACGAAAACTGTTTTGCGATGTATTTTTAAAAAGTTTACTTCGTGGAATTTTTGTTCAATCAAAAATTCGTTTAAAAACACACACAGTTTCCAAAAAAAGTCTTTTCATGAGGGGAAAATGCTCTTAAATGCAGCATAAACATATACTTAATAAACAAGCATTTAATTCTTTTAAAAAATATTTCAAAAAATTGTAAATAGCTGTGAATTTTTGTTTGCCTTACAGAAATGCAATTGGAAATGTTTTAAGTTCCATTAGTACAATAAAAATATTCGCTTACTTTTTGACAATTTTGAAATTTTTTTGTTTACATAATTTTCGCTTTTATTTATTTAGCCACGAGTGATTAGAAAAAGTTTCAGTACGCACAAAAGGCGCTGCAAAGATTTTAAAACAAATTTGGTTTTTACCAATTATTTTTTTTGCAAAAACAACGTTTTAAATCAGAAAGACGCGAATTCATTTACAAATGTTTTTTTTTTTAATGTTTTTGACTTTCATTTATAGCTATATTATTTTATTTTCAGATATATGATGTTCGTATTCAACTTAAATATACTAAGAATTACGAATCAAACCACACGCAATTGTTCTTGTTGTTGCTCTTACATATATGTTGGAAAAGGAATTTCGAATATAACTCAACACACACATTGAGATAAAGATGTATGCGTGTGTGCATGTGTGTGTAAGTTAATATTAACTTTAACCGATAAATTTATGTTTACATCGGTTTAAGTTTTTAATTAGATATTTTTTTTCTTTTACTTTTGACTATGATTAGCTCTCACGCCTAATGAATTTTGTTTTTCTTGTTGTAGTTGGTATTATTATTGTTGTTGCTGTTGTTAATGATGTTAAGCTAAACGTTCCTGACGTTTAGAATCATTTAAGCTTGGCATATGCATCGACCTTTTTGTGAAACTGATTGTAGTAGTCCAAGGCAGCATTGCACGTGTGATTAATCGCCTGACCGATACTCTCGGGCGACAAACGGCCGCTGCAAGAGATTAAAAGAGAATATTAGAATAAACTGAGATAAACACTGAGCTCCTTATAAAGTTTAAAATTGGTATTTCGAGAAAAACACGTTAAGAGAAAATCAATTTGTGTATTACAAATCGAGGCCTGATACGCATTACGATTGCATAGCATATTTTGGGAAGCATCCCCACTTAGCTCAAAAAATTAACTCTATACTGATAGCTTCTAGTTAGTGTGTCCTTAAAACAGACAAAATTCATTATTAATCATACACTGCTCCAAACTCTGAAGTAATCCTGTGCAACTGCCAAGACAGTTGACATTAAGGCAAACGAAATATTAAAAAAATGTATCAACTTAAGTCAATTAATTAAGAATTAAAGTGTTTTAAAATATAGGACCAGAGACGTCCTATGATCTTAATGACATATTCTTCAATTATGACATTGTTTAAACAACAAAAATAATTGGTAGCAGACATCGTATTAATAACTATAATACACTTTCTTGCTTGAAAGCAAACATTTATGTTTAATTCTTAAAGGTCAAGCTAAAGCATGATCGATGTAAAAGTATGACATTCCTTACGAGAAACTACTTGAATCCAAAAATATACTCTACTCTTATTAGATGTTGAAATAATATATTGGAACAGACAACATGCGTTTGAAGTTATAGACATTTTTTTGAAGTATCTGATGCAGCAATTAAAAAGTATTAGTCAAATAAGCCTACTGAATTTTAAATACAGAACAAGCCTGAATTGGCCTAGACTAAATGTTTATACTTACACTAGCACATTCTCCTTGATAAGCGTAGCTGATTTGTTGTATCCATTGGCAACCACATCCCTAGTGGCAGCAGCAAATGCTTCCAATTTAGCTGATAAATTGGGTACATATTGATCAATCTACAACATAATTATAGAAAAATAGTTAAACATTTGTACAGCATCAAAGCTGGGCGGCAACTCATAAAGCAACTTGTTTACAATTGATTAAAAACCGGTTCGGTTTGGGGCTGTGACTAAACTTTCTTTAGATGTTTTTTTTTCTCAATTAAGCATGATGTCAGTGCGGTCAGCCGTTCAACTCTTAGCTCTTGCTATCTCTAACTACTACTTACAAACTTGGCCACTGCCGGCCACTTGCCATTGAAATACGTTCGCGTCGCTGTTAAGGTATTGCAGGCCGTATTCCGGGCAAGCTTGTACAGATCAACGCTCAAAGCGATGGCAGGCTTGGCATAAGGCGGCACATGCTCCTCGGCCCACTTGTAGCCTCTTGCGCTGGCGCTCATGGTAAAGTACCAGCCCTTTTGCACATGCGGCAATACGCCGGCATTCTTTAGCACCTTGCCGGTGGCTGACTTCTCAAAGACGCCCTTGCCATTGATCTCGGTATCATAGCACAGAGCTCCGGCAATGAGTGCCACAATGAATATACTGCCCAGAGTCCATTTACAGCCGCATTTCTTTTTTTGTGCAGCGTTTTGTTTGTTCTTTTTCTGTTGTGCGCTGGTCTTCTCCTGCACGCTCTGTTGAGAAAGATAGAAAATTGGTTAAAATCATTGCAGATATGTAAATTCTTTGTAAATTCATGGTTTTGTTATTTATCGTTTTACCTTCTTGGCGGGTTGTGCTGGTTTGCCTTGTTTGTTTTGTTTCGGTTTAACCTGAGCCATTTTTTTTTACTATTTTATTTAAATGATTTTTTTAAACGACGAGTATTTCAAGTTGCGCTGTTATTATGCAATTGTCATTAATCTTTTTATATTATAAGTTATTTAAATTCGTTTTTGTTTTGCAATTGTATTAAAAATATACCGCGTAGATAAAGTGCAAAAAACTGATTTCAAATCTTTGAAGTACTTCAAAAAGTTAAACCTATACTCCTCATACGCTACACAAGTTTTTTTAAGGTATATTTCAATGCGTAGAATATTTTACCCAAAAGTCAGAGTCAGAAGAGTATTAATATATTTTTAAAGTAATAATTTCTGTCGTAAAGGCAGAGCTTACTTTGGGTTTTTTTTTTATAACAATAGTTTCTGTCGCATCATTAAAACGAATGACGCAGTTTAAACAAAAATTTGACAGTTGTGTATCGATAAATGATAGCAAATGTATACACAGAGTTGCATTTTAAACGCGGTAAATTCAAAAGAAACTTGAGCTGCCATAGTTCAGCGACCCAATAGCTAAACGAACCATAAACTATAGTAAACCATGTTAGGTAATGTTAATGGAATACAATTTTTTTTAAAAGACTTTTATCAAAACTGGTCTACAAGCTTAGTACGTTTGCTTAAGGTTAACATGAGGTAACACATTCCCAAGCCTTTCTCTTCTATTAAATTATTATTAAAAACACTTGAATGTTCTGCGGCACCCTCAATTGCGCTATGAAGTTTGTACATGAAGGTTTAGCATGATTATCGCTTCATATCACGATATGTTTAAAAGCTGGTAACTAATAAACTGTCGACCAAGTTAGAAAATTGGTCAATAAACTTTTATGACTACGGGCGTATAAGTGGCATTATGATAGGTCAAAATATGTGGTATAAATGTAATATAACTTAATCATCTGCTGAAACGGGTCATTGGGAAAAGGGATCTTTACATAAAGAAACCAACCAAACACAGCGAAGAAGACGGTATCAGGTAGAAGACGGTATCAGGAAGAAGGCAGTATAAATTCCAAATGTGATTCCTTAATACAAAGAACATACAATAGAACATGTTCAACTTTAAAAAGAAATTTCTTTGATACATCGACGCCTATCGACGCCTAAAGCAAACATTGTTCATAAACATTTCATTTAATATGAGGAAATTTTTCAAATGTATTTGCTACAGAATGTACTCGCGCAGTATTCAACAAAAACTGCGAAGTCAATAAAAACAAGCTTTTTGCGAAATATATTTGATACATACGTAAGAAAAAAACAATTAGTAAGATAGTAAAAACTTGAGCATGCAACAACCCCCTCATGACC